>OX377621.1:111767570-111946457 GCA_947397865.1 Polietes domitor
ATATTAGAAAAAGAAAAAAATTTGGTCAGTATGCTAATGAGACAGCAACCCTTTATAACCAAAAATATTCTTGGAGACATATGCCAACCACAGTTCACAAAATTTTGTTCCATGGGGAACAAATAATTCAGCACAATATGCCTCCAATTGGAGATCTCTCAGAAGAAGCGCAAGAAAAAAGGAACAAAGACGACAGATTCTTTCGCGAGCACAATACAAGAAAAATTTCCAGATATTGTACTAATGAAGATCTTATTAATATTTTGTTGTGCACATCAGACCCATATATGTCCAGTATTCGACAAAAATGGAAATCAGCCTCATTAGAGTTAGATGAAGAAGCTAAACAACTACTGCAAAATGAAAATCAAAGCTATTTGGAAGAAATTTTAACTAATATTGTTTAATTAACACTAGTTTAAAGATTATAATTTGTTTCTAATTTTAGTATAAATTTTTATTAATACATTTAAATAAAATATATGTGCAATAGTAAAAGTTTACTTAAAATTTTATCGATGTTGTGTTCTGTATATAATATATCCAAATGGTATTGATATTGTTGGGAATTTCAGTGTTATTTTTCAGTTTAATCCTCACAAGAATTAGCTTTCTTCCACAAAAACCAACCTTTGGCCCCTGTGAATATTGAGACTAAATAAATGTCAGGGGCCAAATGTTGGCATTTTCTGACCAAAATTAAGTTTAGGAATAATAAATAAGTATTGGTTGTAAAATACGATTGAAGAAAATAAGAAATTATAAAAAATATACCTATTTAAAATGTCAAAATATTCAACTTTTACATGGAAACTCAACAAAAAATTAAAATGCATCAGTCGATTTTTACGTTTGAACACGCAAATTGAAGCTTAAAGTCCCTCCTATTGAACAAAACAAATTGCGTAAAAAAATACCAATCCGGCCAAAAGTTATACAGTTTTGACCGCTATCTCGCGAAATTGACCACTGTGCGCCGCGGCTGGCTCGAATATAGCCAATTCTACAGGTCCAATTTTCAACCACTTTTTCGAGCATATGGGGCCGTATGTGGGCAATAACGCCACGAATGTTGGCTTCCAAGTCCCCTAACGTTTCTGGTTTGTTGGCGTAGACGAGCGACTTCACATATCCCCAAAGAAAATAATCCAATGGTGTCAAATCACACGATCTTGGTTAACCGAATTAATTGCTCTGATGGACGATTATGTCGACCATAAAATGGACGGAGCTTGCGGTGAACTTCGCGAACTGAACCATTACTTTCGAAATAAATTTGCACGATTTGCAAGTGTTGTTCTTTGGTCAACCTGTTCATGATGAAATGGCAAACCAAACTAAATATTAATCACTTGACAGCTGACAAAATGACCGCCAGTTAAAAAAGTGATACCAACTTAAAGTTCTATACCCCAATAAAAAACACCCTATATGTTGTTAGGGCGTATTTCAGCCTCGTTAGGTAGAATAGAAAATCTGATAATCAATTCTAATCCACTCGTATTTTTTCGGATTTCGAAGATTTCAAGATGATTATTTGTCGCGAGGGCGTATTTCAGCCTCGTAAAATGGAGTATCTACTCTAGTTTTCCCCTCTCGGATTTTACAGTGTCTACTTCTGTGACCTCCCAACACCACTTTCTTTTAAAAATATGACATAGCTAAATATGAAACGATTTTTGGCTTCCAACCGGAATTATAAAGAAGACCTCTCGAATCGTATATACTAGGGTATCCTCAGATTAAATTTTGTTCGAATAATGAAAAAATCATGATCTTCGAATAACAAATAATTCGAATAAAATGACCCAAATAATCAATATTATAAGTTTTGCATAAAAATACTGAAATTAAGATTGCAAATTTATGTAGATTCATCTGTTGGATTCAAATGTAGATTCATCTTATTTGGCGATGTTCTATATTTAACCACGGAATTGTGGACAAACTGTTTTGAATATGTCCAGCCATAATCCAAGCACTCTAAATGAAATAAATCATAAATTTGAAGGAAATCCAGAATACATCATGAAGATAATATACGCTTAGATTATTATTAACTGCTATTATTAAAATACTCTAAAATACAATTACCATTTGCATCGACTACATAAAAATTGTGCTGAATTTCGAATTAAAACCTTTTCTTCTTTTATGAAGCATAATATCATATAAGGAGAAAAAGATATGTCAGAATATTTCAGAAACATTATATCACATAGATGTAGAGCCAATATAGGAAAGTAATTCCCGCAAACTCTTGTTTTATTTCGAAATGTATTTACGTAAATATGGAAAAGTAGTGACTAACATTGAATTACATTTTTCTTGTAATTAACCCTTATCAATTATGTTTTAATGAGTTGAGCAACTATTCGATTAATCTGTTAATCGATTAACTCTTCAGGCGTATATTCGATTAAATATAAATTCTTTGTTTTCGAACAAAACGAATAATCGAATATCTTAAAAGTACGAATAATTGGATGCCCTAGTATATACGTTTTGTATGTAGAGCTTAAGGAATTTGAGTGTTTTTGTCCAGCAAAAATATTTTATTTATTTATGGAACCCAAATTATTAAAATTTTGAGAGATTGAACGACCAAAACTTCATCATTTGCAAAAACTTTATTTTGTAACAACAACAACTTTTTACTCCTTCATAAACGTCATTTTTAAATAAATTCAACAGTAGAAAACATTATGAATAAATGTAAAAGTAGAAGTGAATTTTAAACAAGTAAGGAAAGGCTAAAGTCGGGCGAGGCCGACTCCACTTTCTTTCCGAATACAATTCAATCCGCTACAAAAGTGAAAACGCGAAGGATTTTTGTTTGTTTCCTAATCATAGCCCAATATATTATTCATCCAATTTGTCAAATCGAGAAGATTATTTGTATCGGGGCTATATCCAAACATGGAATAAAGTGTCCCACACAATAGGTTCTTCCAATTCAAGTATGACGTATTATGCTCAATTTGAAATTCGGTAAAAATACGTGGTTTCTGGTGCGGAAAAAGTCAAGCCGGGAGTAAAATTTGTATGGGAGCTATAAATAAATCTGAACCGATCTGCCCCCTTTGCACCAATGGTGTTTCTATTGGAATTATAAGATATTTTGCAAAATTTAAAGAAGATCCGTTTCTAGAGCAGAAAAAGTGAAATCGGGTGCGAAATTTGAATGGGAGCTATATATAAATCTAAATATATAATTTAAATCTATATATAAATCCTATTTGAAATATAAGGTGTTTTGCCAAATTTGAAGACAATCTGATAAAATATGTGGGTTCTAGAGTGGAAAATATAAATCTGAATCGATTTGACCCATTTTAACGATATTTCAAGATTTGAAGAAGATCTGTTAAAATATGTGGTTTATAGAGTGGAAAAGTCAAATTGGGACTGAAGTTTGTGTGACAGCTATACATAAATCTAAACCGATCTGACCTATTTTCACCACAGTTGTTCCTAGTTTAAATATGAGGCGTTTTGCCAATTTTGAAGAAAATCTGTTAAAATGTGTGGTATGTAGTGTGAAAAGAGTCAATTCGGGAGTGAAATTCGTATGGGGCAATATCTAAATCTGAACCGATTTTCTTCAAATTAAATAGCGTTCGTCATTATCTCGAAAAACTTCCTTGTGCAAAGTTTAATTTGGTTCTGGCTCCAATTGCGATTGTACTTTGATTACAAGAATAGATGGACAGACAGAGAGACGGACGGACATTGCTAAATCGATTAAAAAAGTGATTCTAAGTCGATCGGTATAATTAACAATGGGTCCATCTCGCTTCATTTTAGGTGTTACAAACAAATGCACAAAGAGATAGTACTCTCGTGGAGTGTAGAAAAACATATTTATACCTTTCACAACATCATGGAAATGGGTAGGGTTACGTTACATTCACGCTAAATATTTGTAACACCAAGAAATAATTGAGCTAGACCACTTTTAAATATACCGATTGGCTTAGAATCACCATCACAATCGATTGAACGACGTCTGTCTGTCCGTTCGACTGCAGTCCATCGCAAATTGCAGGTCGCAAAAGTAGTCCTTTTGCCAGCTAAGTATACCTACTGTGAATGTAATCTATATCGGTCCACTTTTTGGTCCTAGAACTACATTTTGCATCAGAAGTTGGTCAAATTTTGCGAATGATGTTATATTTCAATTAATAATACCTACTATGAAAATGAAATATATGGATGCATGTTTTGATGTAACCCCCATACAAATCTGCATTTGTCATTCGATCTCTTGTTGTTCTGGATCATGGATTATTTCACATAGAGACACCTACTATTACCGGTCTTGAACCCACATCATACATCAAGTCTTAATAACATTTTGCATGTCACGTTATATATATATCAGCTAGAAAATCCCTCCGATTTATCATATTATCCCTGTAAAATCTGTATTTGCTATTCGATATTGCTCAAATTTTCCAGATCATGGATTATTTCACATAGAGACACCTACTGTTAAAGTGGACCGTGTGTTTCTATTGTTTGATATTGTTATATTTCAACTAAGAATACCTCCTGTGAATGTGATCATTTTGGGCCCACTTTTTGGTGTAGTCCCCTTAATATGGACTCCAATATTTGCTATTGCAGTTCTAGAACTCACATTTTATAATATAAAGTGATCAAATTTTGTAGATCATGATTCGGTCGATATCTTCCGATCATATCTTCCTTCCGATTTGTTTGCATAGCACTCAAGATTCAACATATTACAGTCAATTTTGATAAAATGATCATTAAATTTCCCCTGACTGTATAATTATCTCTATATAATAAAAATGAAATTATGTTCGTTGGACTCAAGGCTATAAGTCTCAATTCAAGCATTGGATATGTTATTCTTTTATGTTATGTTCGTTATGATTCTGCGAAAGTTTTTGGAAGACAAAAATTCAGATAATTATAAAGAAAAGTCAGAAAATTTGGACAAAATGCAACAAAATATTTATATTTTATGCACTTTTTGTAGGGCTGACGATAAGAATGTCATATTTTGTTGATTCATTTTTATTTGGTTCATAATTCCAGTTCGTAACAAGTCATAAAAATAAACAGGGAAATCCAGTACACGTACATGAAGTATTTTCGCCGATTCGTGAACCAAATACAAAGAGGACATTTCTGAAAATTCACATTGAGGCATTGAATGCGACTAATATTAGCCCATCTCGGAATGACAGCGCCACACCGGAAAATCCTTTTTGATAGTACCAATTTTGGCAAAAATTCGCTCGCAACTTCAGCTGCGTTGTTTGAAGACTGCCGTAATGCACACTGGTTGCGATATATATGGAAATTATGGAAACTCTATCGTGCAACCTTTCAAAGATCTGAGGTAGCCAACGTTTTGATCGGTTCGGAGAAGTGTACTATGGCGCACTGTTGGTTCAATGATTCTGTTGGAAGGTGATTTTCGATTTACCTTATGGGCGAATCCACGGCAATATCCAGCTGACGAACAGAATCATGTGTCGTGGAACGGCCAACCTGGAGTATTTTCAAAACAATTGCTGGACATTTGCACTAGAAAATGTCTGTTGATATTGCGAATGTTGATATTTAGATTTTTTCAGTTCGTGTTCCCATACTTTGCTCCAAGTCGTGCGTCGTTGAGCGAGCAAGCATTGAATTGGTTGATTCTGTTTCTAGAGAAAATTATGTTGGCAACAGCAGACTATCTGTACTATATATTTTTTGCAATGGCACCGGGAAGTGAGGAAAATAACGAATAGCATAAGAAACGCAAAGCACGAAGACGAAGACATTTTCAGAGCACGCTATACTGTTAAATTGACAATTAACGTACGACACTCATAAAAGTTTTGAAAGATGGAACTGTTATCCTCAGGACGATCACATTGGAACCATAATACCATTTTGATCGTATAGATTTTGGGCACGATTCTCTCGCAGAATTTAATTTTACCTCCTTCATCTTAAATTGAACTAAGTTATTGAAAAAGGTCGAACTCATAGCTCATTCAGCAATCAAATTGCCGCTGAATATGCATATTAAAGAACTTTCAACGTGCAAGCTGTCGAAGAATTGTGCCGGTGATCATGGTTCTGCAGTAACGTAAATTGATCGCTCGGAATGAATATACGATGTCTCACATAAAGTCTTTTGAATAATAAGACCGAATAATGACTATGCAGACAATTTTTTATTCAAAGTATATTTTGAGAGGATGATTATAATTGAATAACAACTACACAAATGATTCTCATGATCTCAATATTAAAAAATCAATAACCATTATTATGTTTGCATGTGTTGCATAGATTAAAAATGCAAATTGCATAAATATCCGCTGCCGATTATTGATTTTTTGGTGATTTTTACCAAAAACTACCAGTGATTCTACGGCCTACTCCACCTAATAAACTAAATGAATGCTCGAATAAGTCCTTTTTGTGGAAAACATCACGAAATTTAAATTAAATACTATCAAGAGTTTTGAGTTGCAGAACGACGAATCTGCACAATTTTATTCAAAACACTTACTTGAAAGTGTCAATGGCAAAATCGCCTTATAAATGACGTTGATTTTTCCAGTTCACCGTATGAAAAATCAAACTCATGATACATTGTTCAAAATCCACTTACGCGAAAGTGCAGACAGACACTTCCATAGGCGAATTAGAATCTGAATTAGATATCCATGATCGAATCATTAAATTTAATAGCTATGCCAGCAAACGTTAATCGATACAATAGTCACTGAAATAACTTTTCTCATTTGAAATAACTTTTCAAAAATTCACACGACGATCACAAACAAACCAATTGAAATATGGACAGGAAAATTTTTGTCGGGTCAGCTAGTACTACATAAAATCCTTCCATCGGTACCAAAACACCTGGGTTTCATAATCAAAATCATCAAATGTAGATGCAGAGAGTGGTGTATGGTATCATATAGTCGGCCCCGCCAGCCTTACTTGTTTTTATCTGTGTTGTTTTGTTTATTCGATTTTTTTCTTTTCATATATTTGTTGTTTCTATTGGTTCGAGATCATTTTATTTTCCATAACATAAAACAAAGTTTTTTAAGAAGTATCCAATGATAATCAAGAGTGTAGGCATTGAATTGCACTGGGTGATTGAACAAGGGAGTGTAGCGGCTCCTGGAACATCATCATCACATTTTTGTATCACTAGCGTAATCAATAGTTCACCGCTGTTGCTAAAGTTTGGAAAATATACATGCACTCAATAAATACCATTTAAATTGTGTAAATTTAATTAATAAACAAATGTAATTTATTATTTTATTATTTATTTATTTTTTATAGATTTGTTTCTATTTTCTCAAGATTGAGTTATTTTTTGTTTTCTCACAAGAAAACAAAAAGACAAAAGTAGTCGTTGCAGAAGGTATTGACAAGGGAACGTGACGACCTGCAATCGAAACAAATACATTTCATATACTTATTTAAAAAAACTAAAAAATGATATCGAACCTGAGCAAATAACAAAAAACAATATCTGCGAAAAGTAAAAGATCGACAAAACCATATAAATACTTACTCTTACTCAAAGCATTGCTGCTAGATGGGGTGAAACAAGAAGGAATAAAAATTGTATTGCAATATTTTAAAAAGTATGATAGCTAGAATCGTAAAATTAGCCTAATCATAATCCACGTATATGTGGATTTACCTAAGGTTATCCAGGTCTAAACCTTATGAACTTGGTTTTATTTGCATTCAGTATCAGTTTGTTCAATCTTGAAAATTCTGCTATTAAGGAGGCATCTCTTTCATTTAATATTTTAAGCATTATTGTTTGTTTGTGTGGATAGAAAATGCATAGGTCATCCGCATACATATATAATTTTCCTTGTAGTACGAGGTTGTTTATGCCCTTTAGATATATTTTAAACATAAGCGGTCGCAGAACACTGCCTTGAGGAACACCGCACAACACAGCTTCCATAGTGCTCTCTTTATCTGAACATAATGCTTCCGGTTTCTCAAATAGTATTCAAATAGCTGGAGCTCTTTTCCCTTTACACCATAGTAAGATAGCTTCCGGTGGTTCTGGACCAGATAAAAACTTTTGAGAAATCGTAAAAAACACCAACTCCAGTGAATTCTCGATCAAGACCGTCACATATACAATTCTCAACATTTACTACAGCTTCTTCAGTTCCACATCCCTTTCTGAACCTGAATTGATTTTCAAATAGTAAATTCTCATTTTGGAAATACGTTGAAAATGTTATCAACGACTGAAAGCAAAGGAATTGACACAAACTTATTCGTCTTTAAAATTTCAGGGAAAGTAGAAGTGTTTATTTTTGCATTTAAAATGTTTGCCAAATGCGGAGTCAATTGTTCTACACATTCAACAATTGTTGTTGAGAAAATTTCATCACTGTCAGTGCTTCTAGATTTGTCCATACAAGTTATTATGTTATGAATTTCAGTATTTGCAACACTTGAAACTATAAAACGATTCGAATAATTTCAAAGAGTTCTTAATAAATTGAAATTATCCGACTTTTTTGAGGTTAGGATTTTCATGCATTAGTATTTGACAGATCACGTGGGATTTCAGACATGGTGTCAAAGAGAAAGACGCTCAGTATGCTTTGACATTTCATCATGAATAGACTTACTAACGAGCAACGCTTGCAAATCATTGAATTTTATTACCAAAATCAGTGTTCGGTTCGAAATGTGTTTCGCGCTTTTTTATCGACAAATTTTGTTCAGCGATGAGGCTCATTTCTGGTTGAATGGCTACGTAAATAAACAAAATTGCCACATTTGGAGTGAAGAGCAACCAGAAGCCGTTCAAGAACTGCCCATGCATCCCGAAAAATGCACTGTTTGGTGTGGTTTGTACGCTGGTGGAATCATTGGACCGTATTTTTTCAAAGATGCTGTTGGACGCAACGTTACGGTGAATGGCGATCGCTATCGTTCGATGCTAACAAACTTTTTGTTGCCAAAAATGGAAGAACTGGACGTGGTTGACATGTGGTTTCAACAAGATGGCGCTACATGCCACACAGCTCGCGATTCTATGGCCATTTTGAGGGAAAACTTCGGAGAACAATTCATCTCAAGAAATGGACCGGTAAGTTGGCCACCAAGATCATGCGATTTGACGCCTTTAGACTATTTTTTGTGGGGCTACGTCAAGTCTAAAGTCTACAGAAATAAGCCAGCAACTATTCCAGCTTTGGAAGACAACATTTCCGAAGAAATTCGGGCTATTCCGGCCGAAATGCTCGAAAAAGTTGCCCAAAATTGGACTTTCCGAATGGACCACCTAAGACGCAGCCGCGGTCAACATTTAATGAAATTATCTTCAAAAAGTAAATGTCATGGACCAATCTAACGTTTCAAATAAAGAACCGATGAGATTTTGCAAATTTTATGCGTTTTTTTTTAAAAAAAAGTTATCAAGCTCTTAAAAAATCACCCTTTACTTCAATTTGGTCCATCAACTAGATGCTATTCCCAGCGTTTCATTTAAAAATTTCCAACATTCCTAGGTTGTTTTTTGCATTTACATAAGTTTTCTTCGTAATATCTTTTCTTGGTTTTTTAGTTGCTATTTTTATTACTCTACTTATTCTATTTAGTATAGTTTCTAAATCATACTTAGTATTCTTATTTCTTAACTTCAGCGACTTGTGTTTATGTTCAATAAGGTATTGTAAATTACCTTTTATCCAAGCGGCTATTTCGTGCTTCAGCGGTTTTCTTCTCCTAGATTCCTGTGTAGAAGTCGTAACTGCATTAGATATCTAGTATTTATACATATAACATGAGCTATATTATCAGATGGATTTCCCGTAAGGTTACTAAATTGTAGATTGCGATGGAGATAATTTCTAACATGTTGATAATTACAATGACGTTGTTTAGTTACCACAAAGCCAGATTTTCAATGTTTCGGGATTCTCATGATATATCCCAAGAATGCTGTTTTCCTTCTCTTTATTGATGGCACTAGTTGTCTTTTTTGGTTGATCTTCCTCAGAACTTCTGAATAAGGAATGAAGTGTGTCCAGGGAATTTTGAGGATACGGCGATAAATCCACATTTCAAAGGCTTGCAATTTCTTTATTTTTTGTCCATACCTCTGAAACATATATCAGAACAGACCATATGCACGTTTTAATTTTGTGTCAATATTGATGTTATGAGGGAGTTCGATTTGAATTTTCATTCGAATAAGACGTACATATAATTTTCAAATAATGTTTATATTAAGAAAAGAGAAAAAAGTCTGAAATCGATTGTTGTCATTTTTAATGAAACAATGTAAAATAAGCCCATAGGCATGTTCAATCAAAAGAAACTGCCTGATAAAAACGTAATCATAACAGCGGGGTACTGAAGAAAACAATTCATGTTCACGAACACGAAATGGATAAGGATATTGTTCGTCAGTCGACTTCTGGCATAATTTCTACAGAATAGAACAAGTAAGGAAAGGCAAAAGTCGGGCGGGACCGACTCTATGATACACTCCACTTTCAATCGGAATACAATTTAATTCGGTGAAAAAGTGAAAACGGGAAGGATTCTTGTATCCTGTAAATGTATGTGTTTGACAAAAAATGTTAAATCGGAAAGGACATTTGTATGGGGGTATATTGAAATCTGGAACGAAAAAGGTGAAATATAATACGTATAGTTTGGCCAAAATCGGTTAAACATTTGGGAGCAACATTTGTATTTGCGCTATATCTAAATCTGAACCGCTATATCTAAATCTAAATCACTTCCACCATAATTTTTAATTCGATTATAAGCTGTTGTGCCAAATTTAAAGAAAATTGGGTACAATATGTCGTTTCTACAGCGGAAAATGTCAAATCGGGAGCGACATTTGTATGGGGGCTATATCTAAATCTGAACCGATCTTACCCAATTTTTGAATAGGTGTTTCTTGTTGGATTATAAGATGTTGTGCCAAATTTAAAGAAAATTGGGTACAATATGTCGTTTCTACAGCGGAAAATGTCAAATCGGGAGCGACATTTGTATGGGGGCTATATCTAAATCACAACCGATCTTACCCAATTTTTCCATAGGTGTTTCTAGTAGGATTATAAGACGTTGTGCCCAATTTAAAGAAAATTGGGTACAATATGTCGTTTCAACTGCGGAAAATGTCAAATCGGGAGCGACATTTGTGTGGGGCTATATCTAAATCTGAACCGATCTTACCCAATTTTTGCATAGGTGTTTCTAGTTGGATTATAAGATGTTGTGTCAAATTTAAAGAAAATTGGGTACAATATGTCGTTTCTACAGCGGAAATGTCAAATCGGGAGCGACATTTGTATGGGGGCTATATCTAAATCTGAACCGATCTTACCTAATTTCTGCATATGTGTTTCTAGTTGGATTATAAGATGTTGTGCCAAATTTAAAGAAAATCGAGTATAATATGGGGTTTCTAGAGCGGAAAATGTCAAATCGGAAGCGACATTTGTATGGGGGCTATATCTAAATCTGAACCGATTTGCCTCAAATTAAATAGCGTTCGTCCTTGATCCACAAAACTTACTTGTGCCAATTTTTGTTAAGATCCGTTTATAATTGCGACCTGTAATTTGATTACAACAATAGATGGACAGACGGACAGACACGACGGCCATTGCTAAATCGACTCAGAAAGTGATTCTAAGTCGATCGGTATACTTAACAATGGGTCTATCTCGCTTCATTTTTGGTGTTACAAACAAATGCACAAAGCCATAATACTCTCGTGGAGTGTATAAAAAGAACAATATGGTGATTGACGATGATTGTCCAATCATTGATGAAAATCATGATCCGTTTTTCAAAAAGCAATATCTGGTCGGTAATACAAAAACTAAAGTCCTAGAAGACCGCCTTTTGTCAAAACCTGACTTAAGCCAAAACAGATCAATGGAGACTCGTGCAGACCATTAAACAAACGTTACAAGAGGGATATAAAAGGTGATGATAAGATAGATTTAACTAAGTTTGCGGAGCAAGTTTGTACTAATGACAACAATGCGAAAATCACAATAAATGCACCAAAATCTTCTACAAATAGATTTGCAATTCTAGGAGAATTAGACGTAGAACCTAATTCTAATGTACAAAATACAGATTATCATATAGAAACAACACACTCTGTGGAGCCACGCAGACAAGTTAAATTTTGCCCACCAATTTTCTTATATAATATACACATGAGTCATTTAATTGAACAGCTGAATGCTGTGAAAAAGTTACATACAAGGTTGTAAATCGTAGTCAAGAGTAAGCTATACATACAGGACTAGTGATTGGGGTCCGGGAATTCCCGAATCGTTTTTCCCGGGAATTCCCGAAAATTTTTGGACGGGAATTCACGGGAAAAAATTTTAAATTTCCCGGGAATACGGGAAATATTAAAAATATTTTTTTATTTTGAGCACTAATTTAGTTTTACGATATAAATGGGAAATTGTAGATATTTTTCAAATGCATATATTTAAATTACTGACAATAATAATGACCATTTGATACTGTGGCTGACATAGTGCCAATACGTAACCCCTCGTTCTATGTCGTTTAACTTTAAATTTCTTCTTTTCCCAGAAAAATCGACGAAATAAAAGGTGAAAATCGTCGAATTTACTTTACATATGAATGATCTAAAAATAGAAATAAAATTGACACCAGGAACCTTTCAAGATAAATCTAATATGAATAGAAATATACCCTACGATATATTAAAATAACCCTTTGTATGAACTAATGAGTGCACCATTTCAATGTTTTTATTTTTTATGAATTTATTTAATTAAAACTTACATTTTTTAATGTAATTATTGCATTCACAATTTAGAATATTTTCGACCTGTTTCTGTAAAATATTTTCCTCTCTAGAGTCTAGACGAACGAATTTTCTAAATTGAAGACGCCATAACAGTCTCAGCCATACGGATTCTTTGTTTCTTTAAACATTTTTTATTTTGAATCTAGTGTACGTGTCACTTCACTTGTGATTACAATGTCCAATATTATGAATCCTTCAATTCTGCCTATTTGTCTAGAGTAAAATATTTGTAAAATGAAAAATAATTTCTAAAATATTTTACCAAAAACATTCGTTTTGAATTTGTAATATGTCAGTATTTTATCCCATTAATTCATTCATTCATTTCTTATATTATATTATAATTTTTTCGTAATAACAACTGCAATAATAAGAAAATATTTAGTTTTAGATTATTATTATTTTGTTTTGTTCTTCTCAATCACTTGTACAATATAGTTTAATAATTAGACAGCGGATTTTTATGCAAATTCAAACACAAAATATGCATATCGCTATGAAAAAAAAATCATTAGAGGCATATACACACACTTAAGGAATTCAGGAATATTAATGTCGTATAACGAGGTCTTTGTTATGACACGGATATTGATGAGCTTCAAAGTCGTCTGGAATTATTGGTACCCAATACGATTAGTTCAGTGTACAAATTTAGGACATCACTCGCTAGGAAACGGGCTTGTTTTTAGTTTCACTACTTTCCGGTTTAAGGGAAATATTTCACCAGAAAATTTCTTGGGAATCCCCAAAGAATAAGGAGAGGGACGTATAATGTCTCCAGAAATTGTAGCAGAACACATGCTTGTGTAAAGTGTGATAAGTCCCATGTACCAGGGGATTGTAAATTTGTACCTAATGAGAATAATAGACCATACTGCGTAAATTGTAGAGAAGTTGGACATGCGTCTAATTTCAAGGGTTGACCAGCATATCAGAAATATTCAGATTTGAAGAACAGATTACGAAATACTGCTCAAGAGAAGAAGACTCAGACACCAGATAATGTTTTTAATATGCTTAATAGTGTAAAAGTTGTACAACAGGGTAGAACATATGCAAGCTGTTTTCATACCTCACCGACACAGAATCCCAGTGGTATGTCGCCAATTCTTCAGGAATTTATGAAAATAGCAAAAGTATTATATGAACCAGAGGCTCTTTCATTGGAGGAAATGCTAGCAAATTTTGTTAAGGTATATACAACACTTACTATAAATGAAGCGAAAGAACAATGCTTAAAGCTTTTGATGGAGGTAAAGAAAACTTATGGTCCGTAATAATTTAAATATTTTAACATTTAATGTTAGGTCACTTATAGACGTGAGCCGAAGAATAGATTTGCAGGATGTACTAAAGAGTGCGAACATTGATTGTGGTTTTATATTTATTATATTATATTATATTTTATACAGGAAACACATTTAGGTCGAGACCATCTTGTTCATTTGGAAAATTGTATATTTTTGCAGGATTACAGCTCCATTGGCATAGCCATTGTTATTAGGAAAAACTTGAAATACTCGAAAGTGGATGTTTCAGGACTTCCATTCCCGAATATATTTATAAATTTAAAAATTTCAGTTAACGGTCAGCCGAAATCAATTTTACTTGGATCTATTTATTTCCCTTGTAATCTAGGAGAGTACAAGATACGGAATAGAATACAGGACTTTTCTACAAATTTTGATAGGGTCATACTTGGAGGTGATTTTAACTCAGAGAATGTTGTTTGGGGCGATGCCAGAGACAACATAAATGGTAAGGGTCTTTTGAATTGGCTGAATGGTCAATCTTTAGTAAGATTGTGCCACGCAACACCGTCATATCCTAATAGATCAACGTTTTTAGACCACGTTTTAGTGAGTCCAGAACTGGTGGACATTGTGAATCAGAATTTTTATATTGAATGTTTACCAACATTCTCTGATCACTTTCCACTGAATCTTGAAATTAGTTTCAGGGATATGGACTTGTTGATAATTCATCTTGAATAGTTTCTATCAGTTAAGAATACAAGATGGGATGAATTCAGGGAGGATGTAAATTCGAAAGTTGAGTTTTATTTTCCTCCTACTGACAGGAATATTTTTGATGATGAAATAAACGCATATATAGACGACTTTTCAACTTCTATAAACTTCAAGTCAGCTTTAAACTCAGAGAAACTCAGGAAGGAGAAGAAATATATTGTCTCAGGTAATATTAGAAAGTTATATAAAGTAAAATATGCTTGGCAAAAGTAAATGACAAGGATTTTTCATCGTACATTAAACAGACACAATCCTGATTACGTTTTACTCTCTAAACAGATTCAGTTATTAAAAATTATTATCAAGGAACAGGTGGAAATTGAGCAAGCCAATCTATTTAGTGAAAGATTGAAAAATATTAAACCTGGACCTTACACTTACAGACAAATATACAAGATGCTCGGTAGAATAAATAGATATCAGACCAGGGAAATTTCTGTTGGGGGAGTGGTTATTGCGGATGAACAGCAAAAAATGAGCGCACTAAGCTAACACTTCTCTGAGATTTATAATGGTTGTCCACCGATCGAAAATGCGCGCAATTGAGACTGCTATTGGGAACTCGCTTTCTCAGGTTCCGATACATTTGGTGGAATTTAATGAGCATTCTTTCTCGATTAATACAAGTGGATCGGACATATTCAATACATTGGACGAAGTGGTAGAATTGTCAAGATCACTAAACAATAAATTGTCTTCTGGATTAGATGACATATCGAACATTCTGATTAGAAAATTTTCTGCAAAGGTCATAGAATATTTAGTTATAGTTTTCAAGAACTGTTTAAATAATTCTTACTTCTCTAATAAGTGGGAAGTAGCTATGGTTCTTCCTACACCAAAGAAGAAGAATGTTACTGATATCAACAATCTTCGGCCGATTTCACTGTTTTCGAATTTAGGCAAACTATTCGAAAAGGTTTTAAGAGTGAAAATGGATTTAGGATTAGATCATAATTATATTTCAGATTTCCAATTTGGATTTAGGAAGGTTGCCATATCTTTGGACGTAGAAAATGCGATTGGCAGAACTTACCATGATGGAGAGATCTATAAATTAATACAAATATGATTTGACCCTTATATCGTTAACATTTTTAAAAGTTACTTTACAAATACAAAATTCTGTATAATAGTAGGAAATGAGTACTCATCACTGAATACAGTGTCTTGTGGCGTTCCTCAGGGATCATGCTCATGCGAGAACGCCAAACGAAGCTTTAAGAAAAGCTTCGGGTCATTTGAACGAAGTGGAAACTGATTGGGGAATCAGAATAAATACGACAAAGGGTGAGGCGCTTTGTTTGAGGATCGCGTCTGGCAAATGTGATAGGAAGGTTGTACAGAAGAGTTAGTGTTTGAGGTTGTTGCTGAACGGAATTGAAATACCTTTCAGGGACAGTTTCAAATACTTAGGAATTACTTTCAATAAATTAGTAAAATTTAATGACTATGCCCGGGTGGGACTGAGAAAGGCGTACCCGAT
The DNA here is from genome assembly GCA_947397865.1 of Polietes domitor. Lineage (NCBI taxonomy): Eukaryota > Metazoa > Arthropoda > Insecta > Diptera > Muscidae > Polietes > Polietes domitor. The sequence continues at coordinate 111,783,952 of OX377621.1, forward strand.
TTAGGGTTACTTTGGAAGACTTTTCTACAATAATAGATTACCCGAGATTTTGTAAACAGAGTGTCGAATCATGAGAACCATTTAATTCAGAACGTATTTAACGAACAAGTAGCATTCAGCTGGTATAATACAAATTATCTGTTACCAATTGGTATCAAAATATCAATGGGCTTATCCTCCACCTTGTGTCCCCAATTTTACATCAAATCGGACACTGGATCCCATAGGGGTTAAGTTTTTTGTTTGTTTATGTTTTTGTATACATAAGTATTTACATTTATTATTAGTTTATTTTTTAGTTTTAAGCATACTCTTGTTGAGATATTCTCTCATGTTACGTTAGTGTCGGAAGCAAACACGAATTCCAAACCCCTTGATATATTTGTATATGTTTTAACGATTTAAGATAAAGCAAGATGCTGAAATTTGTTAACTGTAATTAAATCAATACATTATAATCACAAAAAAATAATAATCACAAATAAAAAATTACAAATTGATGTTATGACAGTGGATAACTTTTTTGTATCTGAAAATGCATCTATCGCCATTTCAGTTCGGCATCGCATTTTTTTGTCTCATTTTTCGCTAATTGAGACCACAAGATATTTGAAATTGTGTAGTCTGTCGACATGTGTGTTATTAATTATGTTATTATTAGCCTTGCTTTACTACCAAATATTTTGTTTTTTAATATTTATTTTTAAACCGTATTTTTCACTGCAAGTAGTTAATTTGTTCAGAAGATCTTGTAATCCCTACATACTATCAGCAATTAAAGTGGTGTCATCTGCATACCTGATGCTGTTGACGAATACAATTATGTGTATACCTTTACGAATATTTGAAATAAAAACGTCATCAAATACCAAAATATAGCTGATTCCGAATATCGATGTGGAAGTTACATTGGTTTTAATTTAAAATAGGAATATGGACTTTTTGTGGGGAAAGGTACCAGAATGGGCTCTGTAATTTCGCCCATCTTCGAACTTAAAGTAACTTTCGGAATAGTATTACCATGTGTAAAGTTGGAATAGATTCCTTAATTCTTTTCGAAAGTTATCGTGTACAGCACCCAGACAGACGGACATGGCTCAAACAGCTTAAAAAGTCGTGAAACGGGTTTGGTCCGAACTTACTTAGGGTCTTAAGTTACTCCTTCAATGCTTTACACTTCTTTCTGTCGCAACTGTTATACACTCAGTAAAGTGAGGGTATAAAAATAGAGACTTCATTTAAACGATGTAGATTTCAAGCTATAGTTAAGAATATTCTACCATAACTGTATGGAACTGATTTTGAAACAAATCGAGATACAACCTTTCTATATAAAGGCAGCGTTATGTGAAATGTATCTTTATATATATACATTTCACATACATACCAAATTTAAAGACGACTTGTGGACTCTAGAGCAGAAAGAATTCAATTCGGTATGGATATTTGAATGGGGGATGGATAGATTTTCTTCATATTCATTAGAGTCCGTCCCTAGTGGAATCATACTTTTCCTTTCTCCTTTTATTTGGCTTTAAGTTATCTTTAAAAAACTTTCACAAATATTTGCACGTGAAGATTGTTTCGAGAATAATAAATAAAATTGAATAAAATCTCATTAATTTTGGTGCCCAAAAGCCTTTGCATTTCCAAAATCTTAATTTTAAAAGAGAATCACCGATTTATTGAATTGCCATGGTTATGTAATAATAGAGTATTTTAGTACTAACAATTTAATGATTATTTAAAGGACATTTTAAAAGGCGTTTAAGGCGTTTTCCATAAATAGACTATTAAGGATTCTAAAATTGTATATATATCTGTATATAAATTGTATATATATTCTTCATTATTTATCATCGTATTCGAACCGTAGTTACATCGGAAAGTAGTCAGGCAGCATGAACTGATACATTGCTCAAAAAATCAATATATATATATATTTTGCTTTAATCTTGTCAAATATAAATTATTTGCAGATTTAGGAAGTAGTCACGGAATTCTGCAAAGCGGTTCTCTAGATTTTCAGAATTCGGACATAATTAATTGCTACATCTATAATTATTCTTATATTTTTATATTTACCGGGAAGTGATGAAATATTTCCCGAGAATTCCAAAAGCCCGGGAAAAAATAAACTCTATTTGCAAGCCATCGGAGCGATCATGGAGTAATTCTTTATGACAAAGGCATCATGAAACGTTTGAGAAATATTTGCTTTAGCGCGAAGCTAAACCTTTTCTGAATGTAATCAAATTTCAGGGCACAAGTTTTGTCCGATCACAACTAAACTCTGAACATGTGATCTCTGAGAACAAGGAAGTGATATCGGTATTAATTAAGATATATCACCCAAACAAAAGTTCTACCCGATTTTACTTGTTTCTCTCAAGAAACCACATATGTACAACAAAATTTGACAGATTTGTTATGTTTCTCCCAGAAACATCTAAGCTCAAAGAGGTCACATCGGTCCTCATTTTGTGTAGCTTCCATACAAATATCCTTCCCAACTCTAGTCAATTTAACATAGCGCTTTAGATTTTAACTATGACGAATATAAAGTACTCTGCTGCCTAAAGAACAACCTTTTGATAAAATGTCGTATATATTTGTAACTACATCGTTATTTTAAATCTGCGTTCAATTGCCGATGTATCACGAAATGAATATATTGGCTTTGGTCTAATATCATCTGACATCTAATGGCTTTGACAGAACAAATTATTTAGCAGTTTGAAAAGTCCTGATGTCACAAACACCTAGTTTAAGATGTTGATGACAAGTCTCGGTTAATCACATAATTGTCACCTTCATTTTGCTTTCAAATGATTTTAAGGAAAGTCCCCCCCATCACTTAAGTAAAGTTCAAACTTCTCCTTTATGAAGCATATACATACATACCTTGTTCGTATAACCAATCAACCAGAGGAGATTTAATTGGCCACTTAAACTAGGCAATTTTGTCCTTTATGTCATTTTATACAGAGTGTGTACACTCGAATTTCCAACGTAAGAAAATCTGTTTTGATTTAAACGAAATTAAATTTTACGATTCAGGCATTAATCCGACAAAGACTCTGACGAACAGTCTCCCTAAAACAATGTACACATTTTGGTGGGAGTTTTGTGACAAATAGAGATTCCACGTGCTCTCGAACTTGCTCAGGAATTGAAGGTGAAGTTTACAGGAACTTTTATTACATCCTCTGTTGATGCTTCAGTGTGATATCAATTTACTGAACTATCTGATTCCATGGGGTGTTATTTTTAAGTGTTTGTGTAGAAGGATACTACGGAACGTGTGGCGAATCTATTTTCAACATAAAAATTTGTCAAAGCAGGAGGTAATAGAAGGAGCAAAGGTTAATCATTCGACAAGCGAATTAATTGCACCAAGAAGACGTGTAAATGAAAAGCCATTTGAAATAATGGCTCATGCTACCTTTTCATGTTTGTGTAGATAAATGTAACTAAGTAACGAATAATACTGGAAGGAGTTGGTGTTATGACACTCTATTCTAAGTTTTCTGGTTCGTATTTCCGTCCACTGTGGCTAAATGGAGGAAGGTGATTCCACTTTGTGGGTACCCAGGAGTAGCTCTAGGGGAGCACATCCCAAATATATAACCCACATACCCAGAATGAATTTTAAAAAATATATATTTAACCTTTTAAGTTAAATTCGGTTTTTTTATTTTGGCCCACTGTTGCCAAACGGAGGAGGGCGCGTCCACTTTGTGGGTACCCAGGAGTAGCTCTAGGGTAGCAAATTCCAAATATATAACCCACATACCCAGAATGAATTTAGCAAAAATTATATTTGGCCTTTTAAGTTAAATTCGTTTTTTTATTTTGGCCCACTGTGGCCAAACGGAGGAGGGTGCGTCCACTTTGTGGGTACCCAGGAGTAGCTCTAGAGAAGCACATTCCAAATATATAACCCACATACTCAGAATGAATTTAGAAAAAAATATATTTCACCTTTTAATTTAAATTCGGTTTTTTTTTTTATTTTCGCCCACTGTGGCCAAACGGAGGAGGGTGCGTCCACTTTGTGGGTACCCAGGAGTAGCTCTAGGAGAGCACATTGCAAATATATACTTACTTATTTCGTTGTTAACTAATTCAATCTAGCAGCAAAAGTAATAAAATAAAATAATTAATTAATAAATCTTATTTTACCAACAGAAAAGAAAGTCAATAGGGGAATTTACGATCCGATGTAATTGGTCATGTATGTTACATTTTTGATAAATTTGATATTTTATGTACAAAAGAGATTATATTATTTTTGAAATACAATATTGTGTCAGAAATACGATGGTGAAACCCTATTGTACTTGTATTGTATTTCGTGTTTTATAATATAAAGACTTGATGTATAAAATTTATCAAAATTATCACAAATATATCCGATCGTAAACTCCGCTAATTTTAACTAAGTTTCTTGCTTATATTTGTTATCCAAATTAAAATTCATTTCGTATCTGCATGAAAATAATAAATAATTCATTTATACCAGAGCTGTTAAGTAATGATTAGAAATCGTAATCATTAGTAATTCGATTACTTTTTTTAAAGTAGAAGTAATGATTACAATACGATTACATTCAGTTTTATACGATTAGTAATTGATTACGATTACAAGTAATAAAAAAATAATCAGGATTACTTGCGATTACTGAAAAATAATCAAAAATAATCAAAAGTAATCAAAAATGAGTTCGACAACTTTATCATTACTTTTGATTTTTTGTGATTACCTTTGATTCTCGCGAAATCGGTATGAGAGTCATAGTAGTCTGTTTGTCAAAACTTTTGACTTTTCAATATATGTCAGTTTTGATTTTTTCTGTTCTCGTTCTTTTGCCAGCTAAAACCGAAAGGTAACGGTAATCGCAAGTAATCCTGATTATTTTTTGATTATTTGTAATCGTAATCAATTAGTAATCAGAAATTGTTGAATAGTGGATTATATAATCATTACGATTCTTTTTAAAAAGTAATGTAATTGATTACTAATCGTAATCGAAATTTAACAGCTCTGATTTATACACGTATACATACATATTTACAGTGAGTCACAGTGAAAACCATACACTGGCATTTTATTACTGCAAAGGCGTATAAAAACTAAAACACTTAAAGTTTAAAAACAATTTTTATTTAAAACAAGTCCTTAGGTCATGTAGTTATTAACAAATAAAAATAAACATTAAAATGTATTCATTTAAAAAATACAAAAATAAAAGAAAATAATATTCAATATTTGGATCTCACACTGAAAATCATACATCACATTTAATTTTAATTTGTTGAATGGGCATACACTTTTATCCACTGTGAAAATAAATTTTACCGTTAGTTACCGACACATTGCGGGATCTACATTGTGTTTTTGGCATTTCAAAAATATTGCGTTGCAGGAATGGCTTCAAAAAAACAAACTACTGTCGTTGAGCGCAATATTGCAATTTCTCAACACGAAGCTGGAAAAAGTTATAGAGATATTGCCAAATTATTAAATCGGAGTCATGCTACTATTCAAAGCATAATTCAACGCCATAAAAATGATGGTAGAGTGGAAAATAAGGTTAAGACAAGCAACCGAAAAATATTTAATGATACTGATGAACGATGGATTGTACGAAAAGTGAAGGCAGATCCAAAATTAAGTGCCCCAAAATTAGCAACTGAAGTTGAAAATAATTTGGGAAAAAAGGTCAATGCAGAAACAATTCTCCGAATACTACGAAAAAATGGATTGAATGGTCGAGTAGCCCGTAAGAAGCCATACTTGTCAAAAAAAATATAGCGCTTCGAAAAAAATTCGCAAAAGACTATGAAAACAAGGATTTTGACTTTTGGAAGCATGTTTTGTTCACAGACGAGAGCAAATTTAATATATTTGGGTCTGATGGTCGCTTTAATGTTTGGAGAAAACCGGGCGAAGAGCTTAAATTAAACAAGTAAAAACGGCGTTAAGTTCGGCCGGGCCGAACTTTATATACCCTCCACCATGGATTGCATTCCACAGAGGTTGTCGGTTTTCGTAGAAGTGCAGTAATATTACAGGAAAATATTAATTTTGTAATATAGCCAAACCAAAACAAATACAAATATTGTACAAAATTATTATATAAATAAATATAATATTTTAATTACATCAAACCATTATCTATTTCAAATCAAAAAATAAATATTCTTATATTTATATTTTCAAAAAGCTTAAATACCTTATACACTTTAGAAAAGGATTGGGTATTAAATTGTGATGTTTTAAAAACAAAAAACAATCACTTTAATGAAAATAAAATTTCATTTGTATTTATTTTTTTATAATAAATATTTATTATTTATTTATCAATTTTTATTTTATCAATTTTTAACCCCCTAAAAGTGTAAATTTTACAAAAAAACGTTTGGTTCACACTATATGGGAAGTGTATGTACCAAATTTAAATTTTAGGCATAAATTAAAAAAATGCTTTACTACTCCAAATATTAAGCAATATGTTCAGTCCTTGTTAGGGAAAAAATTCTCCCTTTTGTCCCGATTTCGCCCACTTTCAATCCCAACCGATCTGCAAACATTTGACACAATTGTGGAAAAATTGGACCCCTAGCTCATTTTGTGCTCAAGTTAGCGTGATTTCAAGTTTCGTCTTAGAATTTTACTATGACCCAGAATATATATACTTTGTGGGGTCTCCGTTGATTTTTTTCAAGGTGCTGCAAATGGAATGATAAAGTGATAAATACGCTAAAAGTATCGAGTACTCAATTCAAAAGTATTAGTAGTATCGAGTAGTCAACTAAATACTATCGAGTAGTCAACTACATATTTTACAACACTACTGGTTTCTGTTTTTCTTTCAGTTACAGTTATATATTCGCTTGCCATTGCAATGACTGTACACCAGGGACAGCCATTTCTTTGCACAATTGTGCAAACATTTGCATTGCTACCTCACACATATAACTTATGCTCTTTCATTTAGTCGTCGATGAGTCTTCGACAAGTGCACATGTTCAGCGGATGCCACGATATTTTTTTCAAGTTAACAGAAAAAAAATTCATGATGACACTCAAAAAATATTGTATGATTAAAAATGCTTTTGGTAACATTCAATTCAAAAATCGCTGAACTTTGTATATTTCTATAAGAGCTTCAAAAGTACTTCTGTTTTTGTAGCGTCCGTTTCAATATAAAATTGATTAAAATTTTGTACTAATTTCTACTAAATCCTGACGATACATTTTTAAAATGTAGTATTCTTTAAGCGCTTTAGAACACTAAAAAGGCTGTTCGACTTTTTTAGTTTCTTTCTTGTTTTTGGCGTAGTTTAATCCGTGCGAATGTCGCGTCTGTGCCACTGGGAGATGCCCATATGTTGATGAAAAAACATAAAACATTTTGTGTCATCTTAACCACACAAAATAACATATAATTCAACCATGCTATTTGAATATTTTTTATTTCCTTTATTGTGTATGAATATCAGAATGGCCTCGTTCTAACATTTATTTTTGGCTGTAAATAAATGAATTCTCTCAATGCTTTTACTCTCTCATACTCACTAATACACAACCAAAAATTTTTTGGCTGTCCCTGCTGTACACACAATCACATATTCACATACGTCCATACATACATTGGAATATTGCAAAAAATCAAAGAAGGTATATAGCATAATATTCGCTCATTAATAATAGGCCTGTTCGATTGGGCTTGCTAGCTTGCAATTAGGAGACTTGATAAGGTGGCAACATTTTTGTGCATTAGTTTTATTTAAATAAATCAGAGATAAAAATCTGGCACCACCTTACTCGGTAACCAAGAGAGTAGTAAACTACTTTCTTGTTAAGCAAGTAAATTCCATACAAATATTAAGCTAGTAAGTCCAATCGAACAGGCCTATTATGTAAATGAGATAATTTTAAATATGTTCTCTGAGCATATGTTCTCTGTTCGGACGAGTGATCGTCGAAAGCCAATCAAGACAGTAAAAATTTTAAAATATCTTTGGTATATCTCAATTTTTGGCCTTGACAAAACAGTTTTCGACTCTACTCTTGGCAAACTAAAGGAAATCTTGACAATCTCTGAATCAAGTCCGACTGGCAACCCTACTTGTAATCAGAGAGCTTATACCTATCATACAGAGAATGGAAATTTCTCCCTTGTGCGCTGTACTCTAAGATTTATTGTACAACTTGGAAAGAAATAATGACAAAAATTTAACAAATTTAGCATTTTTCAACGGAAAAATAAATTTTATCTGTAACTTAAGGCTTTGATCTACTAAATAATACAATATTTGTATATCAAAAGACTTTCGGGCTATATTTAGCGTGTTTTGAGTTGTACGAAACCCGAAAAAATATTTTTAGCCTGAAATTAAAAAAACGCGTAAATTTAGCCCTTTTCATTTTTTGTTTAGCTCTCTTTATGAGCATAAAGAGGAACGACAAATTTAGATAGTTATGTATTTAGTCGACATTTTGTTGCCGTTGCGTGATTTGCATTAAATCTTTTTACTTTTCCAAATGCAGGAGATGTAAAAACATTTGCGCCAGTTAGTATGGTAGAGGTCTAAGTCATACTCTATTCGTTTTGAGATATGCAATGATTTATGTTTGAGTCAATTGAAGATATTCTTCTACCGAAGCACAAAGTTTTTTGCTTAGAATATCCTACCACCATATCGAACTTTTATAAAAAAAAATAGCCAACGTTGGTACCTCTGAGGGAACCACTACTTTCAGACAACGTACTGACTTAGACCACTTTCATTGTTTGTCTAGAAACTTTATATTGAAATTATTATTTACTTTTCAAATAATTTCATTTTATTTGTTACTCACTTAAAGTGGACATTATAAATAAAAAAATGTTTGTTTACATCAGCACACATCAATCAGTGGATATAGTGCGACTTAGACCACTTTCAAACTAACACTAAAGACCATGTGCATCAAATGAGAAATGTCATTGCAACTGTACATTTTTTATAAATGTCAAAAAGAAAGAGTCTGATCAAAGTAAAGGGAAAAAATGACATACAGTGGCGGACAAAAGTCTACGTACGACCCCCTTTTTTTAATTTTTACCCAACTTAAAACATTTAAAAGAAAAGTAATGATGCGGTTTTGTTTAGAATTTAATTATATTAGAAATAAAACAAAAATAGCGCATATTCAGCTTAAACTATAAAAGTTTTTAATAAAAAACATAAATAAGGCACTGACAAAAGTGTACGTACGAACTCAAAAATTAAAGAATATTCAAAGAATTTACTTATAAATAACAAAATTAATATTTAGTTGGGCCGCCGTTAGCATCGATGACTGCTTGCAGTCTTCTAGGCATTGAAGCAGCTAAATTTTCTAGCTCTTCCACCGAGATGTTCTGCCACTCCTCCATCAGCTTCTCTTTGAGTAGTTCAGCACTAGTAATAGCGTGCTTTCGGATTTTTCGGTCCAAAATTTCCCAAACATGCTCAATAATATTTAAGTCCGGGCTTTGTGGGGGTGAATGCAGCTGTCGTGGGGCATAATACAGCAGCCAATCTTTAACAATTTTCGCCGTGTGCTTAGGATCATTGTCCTGTTGGAAGATCCAGCTCGCACCAAGGTTTAGTTTGTCCACGGATGGCTGCAGATTATGTTCCAATATGCGCTTGTATTGCAAGCGGTCCATATTACCTTCTACAAACACAAGGTTTCCTACTCCTGAGGCTGCAATCGCTCCCCAGACCATTACACTGCCACCACCGTGTTTTACCGTACTTACAATGTTCTTCGGTTGCAGGGCAGTATTTGGTTTTCTCCAAACTTTGGCTTTTCCATCATATCCAAAGACATTATACTTGGACTCATCTGTGAACAGCATCAATTTCCAGAATTCCAATCCCTTGTCCCGATGCTTGTTTGCAAACTCCAAGCGAAGCTTTCGGTTTTTCTCGCTTATAAGGGGTTTCTTGCGAGGAATTCGGCAACGGTATCCTTCATTATTAAGTGCCCTGGTTATTGTGCGTGGGTGGACAACAATTTGTGATCTTTCTGCCAGCTCCTGGGCCAAATTAGTGGCATGTATTTTGGGTTTCTTCTCTACTTCATTGCGGATGAACGACACTTCCCTGCGATTTAATTTCTTAGGACGGCCACTGCGCGGTTTACTTTCAAAACAACTTGATTGTTTGAAATTATTAAATATGGTTTGCACCGTGGATTTGCTTAAATTTAATAATTTTGATATTTCGCCAAAAGATTTTTTATTATTCCTGTGCTCCACCACCAATTTTCGCAAATCTTTAGAAATTTCTGTGCGCGACGTCATTATCACGATCGGAATATTACTCAAGTGACACAATTCCATGAATTTAAAAGAGAATGCAAAGCATAAGCGCTAAAGTAAATAAACGGTACTTTACCGTTAACTTATAGCAAAACAATGAATCAACAAAAAGGAAAATAAAAAACGTACGTACACTTTTGTCAATGCCTTATTTATGTTTTTTATTAAAAACTTTTATAGTTTAAGCTGAATATGCGCTATTTTTGTTTTATTTCTAATAAAATTAAATTCTAAACAAAACTGCATCATTACTTTTCTTTTAAATGTTTTAAGTTGGGCTAAAATTAAAAAAAGGGGGTCGTACGTAGACTTTTGTCCGCCACTGTATATAATTTTTTATTTTTGACTTAGACCACTATCACACTAACTGGCACATTTAGCGTATTGAATTAGCTTCAAGACAAAGTGTCTTTAAATACGCGTTTTGGTTACCTGAAGTTGGCATCACTGCCGTCTAATCAGGGTTTTAGAAAATATATTTTGTTGTAACGGATAATTTGTTCTCTGTTGAGAGTTTCTATGCGCAACATATAGAGGAATGTGTGAATGTTTATATACATGTGTATGCATATACCAAATACCAACGTGTGTGTATGTTTCGTAAAGCATTTTTCAGAAAATATTGAACTATTGTTTGACTTTCGATTTTCATTCTGTAAACGAATTGCGCCAGTGTAGGATAAATAAAATGAATAAAAGAACTGTGCTTTTTACCTATATTTCAAAAATCTATTTTTTGAAATTAAAAGAACATCATAAACTCTCTTTAAAGATTTTTGCCAAATGTAAAAACAACGAGCGGTACAAAGATCTTTATAAAGGGTCCACCATCTATTGGTTTTGTTTTGTTGTTCGATTTCTAATATCCTTGGTTTATAGTATTATGTGCCTACAAAGAAGTACATATAAATTCGTTGAAACTCCAAGCCCAATTAGCAGGCCTGTTCTGACTTTCACGGCATTTAAATCGGCCCAAAGGGAAAAATTGTTCCCTCACAAGGACTAAAAATACCCATAATAACCGTTAATATTTTAGAGTATTTAAGCATATTTTTTTCAATATCTCTGCTTGTAAAGGGTGATTTTTTAAGAGCTTGATAACTTTTTTAAAAAAAAAACGCATAAAATTTGCAAAATCTCATCGGTTCTTTATTTGAAACGTTAGATTGGTCCATGACATTTACTTTTTGAAGATAATTTCATTTAAATGTTGACCGCGGCTGCGTCTTAGGTGGTCCATCCGCTTAGTCCAATTTTGGCATTTCCACGTTTTTGAGTAACAGAGGCCCAATTGCTGCGAACGGCGACGAATCGATAATTGATGGTCATCATTAACATTGGCGTCTTGGTGGTTTAATGTCCAACAATGTAAATTTGGTGCGAAATTTAGTCACAATAGCCCGAATAGCCGCTTCAGTGGGTCGATTAAACTGACCATAAAATGGAAGCGTGCGATGAACTTTCTTAACAGAGCACGCATTTTGATAATAAAATTCAATGATTTGCAAGCGTTGCTCGTTAGTAAGTCTATTCATGATGAAATGTCAAAGCATACTGAGCATCTTTCTCTTTGACACCATGTCTGAAATCCCACGTGATCTGTCAAATACTAATGCATGAAAATCCTAACCTCAAAAAAATCACTCTTTACTTACTCGATATTCGGTATGCGCATTCCCCCTATAACAAAAACCCAGCACCATAAAGTGATATTTATTCGTAGGGGGTGAAATCGTGCAAAAAGGGATAAAAATGGTACCTATTGAACGACAACAGTTAGATATGCGAAATTCGGTGTGTACTCTCCTCTAATCGAGTATATACATAATAAAAAAGTATTTTATCAAAATTGGTACTTTTAAGGGGTAAAATGGGAATAGAGGGATACAAATGGTACCAACCAAACGGCTACCCCTAGAATAATGAAATTCGGTGTATACATTCCTCTGATTGTGTAGACACGTAAAATAAATGGATTTTTCGAAATTCGTACTTTTTGGGGTTAAAACGGAAAAAGGGGATAAAAATAGTACCAACCAAATGACCAAAGCAAAAGTCATGAAATTCGGAGTATACATTCCTCTGACTGCGTAGACACGAAAATAAAAAGTTTTTGCCAAATTCGTACTTTGAAGGGATACAATGGGTACAGAGGGATAAAAATAGTACCAACTAAACAAATACAGCTAGAATGATGAAATTCGGTGTGTACCATCCATCTAATTGCGTGGACACGTAAAATAAAGAGATTTTAGAAAGTCGTACTCTTAAGGGGGTAAAATAGGAAAAAGGGGATAAAAATGGTAACAACCAAATGACTGCAGCTAGAATCATGTAATTCGGTGTATACATTACTCTGACTGCATAGACACGCAAAATAAAAAGATTTTTCCAAAATCATGCTTTTTACTATTACGACAAAAATTTGTTGAATCATGAAGTTAGGTTATTTTGCACTTGACATGTTAGATTTTCAAAACTTGTACTTTCAAAAATATATATATATTTATCTGTAATATTACTGCACGTCTACGAAAATCGACAGCCTCTATGAAATGAGGAAATTTTGCAGGTTTTCGATTTCTACAATATAAACACAAATCAGCGACAAATTGAAGAGAAAATCTCAGCGCAGGACGCATTTGTACCGCCAACTGATATGAGATCTTCTGAAGTGGCTATGGAAGTTTTTGGGACTGTAGTCACAACAGTAGCGTACCATTTGCTTATAAGGATATTACAGGGTTGGAGACTATAGTCACACAAAACGATACCACAAACGATTTAAATTCAACAATGTTCATCAAAAATGTCGTTTTAAGTTCAACGAACAATAATAGTTATATTGATGTAACTGACCAACTCTGATATTCAGGTTAAGGAATATCACGTCTTAAGAAAAAAAAAAATAAAACGGATAAACATCCCAACCAAATTGTACAAAATACAAAAACGAAAAAACAATTGTTTAAAAACAAAGTGGAAGGAACGCTATTCAAACGCCTGAGTCAAACAGAGTTTACACAAAATGAGACTTTATTTGTGAAGAACAATTTTTTTTAATTTATGCAATTTTACATATTTAGTAAAATATTTGAAGGACCTGGTAAGAGAAAAATTTAAAGTTATAAACAATTCCTGTCCACTAAATTATTATTGCAAAATGTTTATACCACGCTGAAGCAAAATCCCATGATTGTCATAGTATTTTCAAGAAGCAATAAAATTATTCATCCTACCAAAGAAAAAAACCAGCTTAGAGGTATTAGGATGTTAGTTGCCTCCTGGTCTCGACCGCTGAAAAGACTGGGTAATAATCAGGCACTTCTGTCGAAAGCCGCAGCGAGAAAACTGAAAGCGGAAGAAATGCGCTCCAACGATAGAGACCGGGACAACTTTGACGATCTGACAAAAATGTTCCGAACGAAAAATTGGAACCATTTCATCCAAAATGTCTCGTTTCAAGATATTTATCTATTCTCAAATAGACAACTAGAAATTACACAGAAAAACAAAAAATATACTAAAACTGAGCAGAAATACATTGTTTTTCGATGTAACTTGCAGTGTAATCCGGAAATTTGACAAGAGTACAAAAAGAGTGTTTTTATACAGCCTAGTGGCACATATTACCAAGGACAGGAATTGCTGCCAATAGCAGAAGCCTTTCACTGGAGACATTATACGTTTCCTGTTATTTATAGAAACACATTGTATAAAGAATGGAATAAGCTGGCCAATCGCTAAAAGGATATGCACAGATTGGAGCAGACCCATTATAAATGCGCTTTTAATTATAAACATGGTATTGCCACAATTGACAAGTACCTCCACACTTGCTACGTAGTTTGATCGCAAAAACCAAAAGCCCAAATTTACAATTGTACAAATCTGTTGTGCACAATTTTTAAGAATCGTTTTTAATGATTTAAGGAAACTGGGTTTGGAGGAAAGCGTAGTAAAATTCTACAGATGACAACTTTTTTTAGCTGTGAACCTCAGCGATGTGGGGTTATTCTAAGTGTGGCTGAAGAATATTTTCACAGTGCTATTAAGACCTAAAATGTCACAGTCTGTTCAAGATGTTTTAAAAATTCTACGGGCGAAAATAAAAAATAAGGAGGAAGAAGAATGAAGAATTAAAAAAATAAGATCAAAAGAATATGAAATGCAGCTTATTCCAACGTATCAAAAGAGCCCATTTTACGTATGAGCTCTGAACTCATTTTGTAGTGCAAAAAAGTGTCACAGGCATGGGTGAACAAAATATATATTTTTGCGAGGAATTCGCAAAAAATATTTTAACTCAATATGCTCCATATACACCTTTGTGGACAAACATAATGAGAAAAAATTTCGACAAAATAAATACAAGAGTATCTAATAGCCCGGCAGAGGGTTATTTTAACATCAACAAAAATATTATAGTGACGGCGAACGCAACATACGTTCAACCGAATATGTTCGGAGAGCTTACATATACAAAGAAGCTAAAATAAATGAAGTGGAGAACATATACTTCAAATCAACTGATCCGAAAGAAGTCCAAGCAAAGCCTAAAACAAAAACACATATGGACGAAGATCAGTGGAAGCGAACGCCAAAGAAGGAAAAACAAAAAAGTGAATAAAAATGTGGGTTATATATTTGGAATGTGCTCCCCTAGAGCTACTCCTGGGTACTCACAATGTGGACGCATACTCCTCCGTTTGGCCACAGTGGGCCAAAATGAAAAACCGAATTTAACTTAAAAGGCCAAATATATTTTTTTCTAAATTCATTCTGGGTATGTGGATTATATTTTTGGAATGTGCTCCCCAAAAGCTACTCCTGGGTACCCACAAAGTGGACGCACCCTCCTCCGTTTGGGACAGTGGACGAAAATCCGAACCAGAAAACTGAATTTGTTTTGTGTAGGAATATACCTTATGTAGTGGTTAATTTTATTACCGAACTTAAATATATAAATTTCATTATATGTTATGTTTATTTTATTATTTCCACTATATTTTTTTATCAGATCGGGTCAAATATCGCGATAATATTAATTTATTGTCTCTGTTAACAATTTAACATAGCATGGAGTTAACACCATTACAGCGCACTGGAAAAATGAGTGGTTTGTGTCTTTGCTAGTTAAATTCGAATTTATCTTCACACACATGGAGAATTGTCTCTCCGGTTTTGGAAATAAAACACAGCACAATTTAAATGTTTAAATTAACAGGGTACATTTATTCAAGTTGTACATATTCATTGTTATTAAAAGAAAAACAAAACACTTAAAATAATTTGAACTAAAGAAAACTTTCTCGTCCGCGTTACGTCCGTTCCATTCTAGCTCTTATTACGACTCTCCTTCTGTTCTGTCTTGTCTGTTCGCTGCAACCGTTATTTCTACACACTGCTCTCTCTCTCTCTCTCTCTGGAGACTTTGACTAGTACCAGAGATGAGCAGTGTGTGTACTCTCCGTCCGATCGTCGCCCAACAGGACAAATTTTGGGGTTAAAACGGAAAAAGGGGATAAAAATAGTACCAACCAAATGACCAAAGCAAAAGTCATGAAATTCGGAGTATACATTCCTCTGACTGCGTAGACACGAAAATAAAAAGTTTTTGCCAAATTCGTACTTTGAAGGGATACAATGGGTACAGAGGGATAAAAATAGTACCAACTAAACAAATACAGCTAGAATGATGAAATTCGGTGTGTACCATCCATCTAATTGCGTGGACACGTAAAATAAAGAGATTTTAGAAAGTCGTACTCTTAAGGGGGTAAAATAGGAAAAAGGGGATAAAAATGGTAACAACCAAATGACTGCAGCTAGAATCATGTAATTCGGTGTATACATTACTCTGACTGCATAGACACGCAAAATAAAAAGATTTTTCCAAAATCATGCTTTTTACTATTACGACAAAAATTTGTTGAATCATGAAGTTAGGTTATTTTGCACTTGACATGTTAGATTTTCAAAACTTGTACTTTCAAAAATATATATATATTTATCTGTAATATTACTGCACGTCTACGAAAATCGACAGCCTCTATGAAATGAGGAAATTTTGCAGGTTTTCGATTTCTACAATATAAACACAAATCAGCGACAAATTGAAGAGAAAATCTCAGCGCAGGACGCATTTGTACCGCCAACTGATATGAGATCTTCTGAAGTGGCTATGGAAGTTTTTGGGACTGTAGTCACAACAGTAGCGTACCATTTGCTTATAAGGATATTACAGGGTTGGAGACTATAGTCACACAAAACGATACCACAAACGATTTAAATTCAACAATGTTCATCAAAAATGTCGTTTTAAGTTCAACGAACAATAATAGTTATATTGATGTAACTGACCAACTCTGATATTCAGGTTAAGGAATATCACGTCTTAAGAAAAAAAAAATTAAAACGGATAAACATCCCAACCAAATTGTACAAAATACAAAAACGAAAAAACAATTGTTTAAAAACAAAGTGGAAGGAACGCTATTCAAACGCCTGAGTCAAACAGAGTTTACACAAAATGAGACTTTATTTGTGAAGAACAATTTTTTTTAATTTATGCAATTTTACATATTTAGTAAAATATTTGAAGGACCTGGTAAGAGAAAAATTTAAAGTTATAAACAATTCCTGTCCACTAAATTATTATTGCAAAATGTTTATACCACGCTGAAGCAAAATCCCATGATTGTCATAGTATTTTCAAGAAGCAATAAAATTATTCATCCTACCAAAGAAAAAAACCAGCTTAGAGGTATTAGGATGTTAGTTGCCTCCTGGTCTCGACCGCTGAAAAGACTGGGTAATAATCAGGCACTTCTGTCGAAAGCCGCAGCGAGAAAACTGAAAGCGGAAGAAATGCGCTCCAACGATAGAGACCGGGACAACTTTGACGATCTGACAAAAATGTTCCGAACGAAAAATTGGAACCATTTCATCCAAAATGTCTCGTTTCAAGATATTTATCTATTCTCAAATAGACAACTAGAAATTACGCAGAAAAACAAAAAATATACTAAAACTGAGCAGAAATACATTGTTTTTCGATGTAACTTGCAGTGTAATCCGGAAATTTGACAAGAGTACAAAAAGAGTGTTTTTATACAGCCTAGTGGCACATATTACCAAGGACAGGAATTGCTGCCAATAGCAGAAGCCTTTCACTGGAGACATTATACGTTTCCTGTTATTTATAGAAACACATTGTATAAAGAATGGAATAAGCTGGCCAATCGCTAAAAGGATATGCACAGATTGGAGCAGACCCATTATAAATGCGCTTTTAATTATAAACATGGTATTGCCACAATTGACAAGTACCTCCACACTTGCTACGTAGTTTGATCGCAAAAACCAAAAGCCCAAATTTACAATTGTACAAATCTGTTGTGCACAATTTTTAAGAATCGTTTTTAATGATTTAAGGAAACTGGGTTTGGAGGAAAGCGTAGTAAAATTCTACAGATGACAACTTTTTTTAGCTGTGAACCTCAGCGATGTGGGGTTATTCTAAGTGTGGCTGAAGAATATTTTCACAGTGCTATTAAGACCTAAAATGTCACAGTCTGTTCAAGATGTTTTAAAAATTCTACGGGCGAAAATAAAAAATAAGGAGGAAGAAGAATGAAGAATTAAAAAAATAAGATCAAAAGAATATGAAATGCAGCTTATTCCAACGTATCAAAAGAGCCCATTTTACGTATGAGCTCTGAACTCATTTTGTAGTGCAAAAAAGTGTCACAGGCATGGGTGAACAAAATATATATTTTTGCGAGGAATTCGCAAAAAATATTTTAACTCAATATGCTCCATATACACCTTTGTGGACAAACATAATGAGAAAAAATTTCGACAAAATAAATACAAGAGTATCTAATAGCCCGGCAGAGGGTTATTTTAACATCAACAAAAATATTATAGTGACGGCGAACGCAACATACGTTCAACCGAATATGTTCGGAGAGCTTACATATACAAAGAAGCTAAAATAAATGAAGTGGAGAACATATACTTCAAATCAACTGATCCGAAAGAAGTCCAAGCAAAGCCTAAAACAAAAACACATATGGACGAAGATCAGTGGAAGCGAACGCCAAAGAAGGAAAAACAAAAAAGTGAATAAAAATGTGGGTTATATATTTGGAATGTGCTCCCCTAGAGCTACTCCTGGGTACTCACAATGTGGACGCATACTCCTCCGTTTGGCCACAGTGGGCCAAAATGAAAAACCGAATTTAACTTAAAAGGCCAAATATATTTTTTTCTAAATTCATTCTGGGTATGTGGATTATATTTTTGGAATGTGCTCCCCAAAAGCTACTCCTGGGTACCCACAAAGTGGACGCACCCTCCTCCGTTTGGGACAGTGGACGAAAATCCGAACCAGAAAACTGAATTTGTTTTGTGTAGGAATATACCTTATGTAGTGGTTAATTTTATTACCGAACTTAAATATATAAATTTCATTATATGTTATGTTTATTTTATTATTTCCACTATATTTTTTTATCAGATCGGGTCAAATATCGCGATAATATTAATTTATTGTCTCTGTTAACAATTTAACATAGCATGGAGTTAACACCATTACAGCGCACTGGAAAAATGAGTGGTTTGTGTCTTTGCTAGTTAAATTCGAATTTATCTTCACACACATGGAGAATTGTCTCTCCGGTTTTGGAAATAAAACACAGCACAATTTAAATGTTTAAATTAACAGGGTACATTTATTCAAGTTGTACATATTCATTGTTATTAAAAGAAAAACAAAACACTTAAAATAATTTGAACTAAAGAAAACTTTCTCGTCCGCGTTACGTCCGTTCCATTCTAGCTCTTATTACGACTCTCCTTCTGTTCTGTCTTGTCTGTTCGCTGCAACCGTTATTTCTACACACTGCTCTCTCTCTCTCTCTCTCTGGAGACTTTGACTAGTACCAGAGATGAGCAGTGTGTGTACTCTCCGTCCGATCGTCGCCCAACAGGACAAATAAACAGTCGGCATGGCCGACCTAACTAATCAGTTCCTACATACATATATACAAGAATTTATGTTAACACAATCTAATACAATTTACGTTATGTTAGCAATTCCACATTGATTAATATAATTTCATGTATGTGCCCTAATGATGAATGTCAACTTTTTTATGTATTTCATATTTTTATACACTCCACGAGTGTATTATGAAACACAAACTAGAAACACCTGTGCTGAAAGTGGGTAAGATTGGTTCATATTTATATATAGCCCCCATACAAATGTTGCTCCCGATTTGTCTTTTTCCAATCTGCAAACCGCATATTGTACCCGATTTTCTTTAAATTTGGCACAACATCTTATAATCCAACTAGAAACACCTGTAATGTCGACCACATATATTTACATATATTTATATACAAAAATTCTTCCCGATTTCACTGTTTTACCGAATTGAATTGTAATGAGATAGAATGTGGAGTATAACATATAGTCGGCCCCGTCAGACTTTAGCCTTTCCTTACTTGTTATATTTTCCGTCCGTGCGTCCGTCCGGCCGACTCTCCATCTATTCTTGTAATCAAAGTACAGGTCTCAATTGTCGTTAGAACTAAATAAACCTCTGTAAATTTTCTTCAAATCTGGCAAAATAACTTATATTACAACAAGAAACAGCTCTAGCAAAAATGGACCAGATTGGTTTATATTTATATACAGCTCCAGTACAAATTTCGCCACTGCATTGATTATTTCCGCTCTATAAATAGCCAATTTGAATAGATTATCTTCAAATTTGGCAAACCAGCTCATATTTCAACTAAAAACATCTACGGCGAAAATGGGCCACATCGGTTTATACATAGCTCCGATTTGACTCTTTCTGCTCTAGAACCAACATATTTCATCAGATTTTCTTCAAATTTGCCAAAACATCTTATATTTCAACTATAAGCAGCTCTGGTAAAAATAGGCCAGATCGATATATATATGTACATGTATATGTATATATGTATATAGCATATAATTGAACAGATTTCCTTCTAATTCAGCACTTCAGCTAATATTTCAAATAGAAACATCCATGGCGAAAGTGGGTCACAGCAATCCATAATATGGGACCCATAAAAACTTCCTTTCCGTTTTCACCGAATTGAATTGTAATGGTGTAGAAAGTGGAAGTGTTTGACGAGGTCAACTATATTGGGGTGTCTACAATTCGCAATACAATTCAATTTGGTGAAAAAGTGAAATCGAAAAGAATGAATCATGGACCTATGTGACCCACTTTGTATTGGTTTATTTCCAGGCAAAACTCTTCAGCCAAATTAATTGAAAATCTGAAAAAGATATTGGTTTCTAGAGAGGCAGAACTTAAATAGAAGAACATTTGTAAGAGACAATATTAGAACCTGCAGGAATGCGAAGAACATTCACCAAATATGTTTATAGGTGAAATATGATATTTTGTGTCAAATCGCTTAATGATCGCAATCATCTTCCAGAGCGAAAGAATTGTATGGGAGCTAGATATAAATTTGAACCGAAATGACCCACTTTCTGCATGAAATATAAGGCGCAGTGCCACTTTTTAGGAAAATCGGTTAAAATATGTGGCTTCTAGAAAATTTTTATATACTCTAAAAAGTTAGTTTAAAATCACTATGGAAAAGAGTGTAATTTTTAGAGTAAATTTAAAATTTTTGTTGATATGTGTATATATTGAGTGTGTAAAAAAAGTGATTTAGAGCTTTATTGTTTAATATTGCATTACCTTACGTGTACATATACTCTATTTTTGCAATTTTAAATCTTTATTGTGTAAAATTAAAAACAATTTCTACATCATTTGCACTGTTGAATTTTAAACACATCATGTTGAAAATTGCGACAATTGTGTTTAATCTTGAACACAAAAGGCAGCAAGGCAACCGACGCACAGTGGTCAATTTCGCGAGATAGCGGTCAAAACTGTATAACTTTTGGCCGGATTGGTATTTTTTTACGCAATTTATTTTGTTCAATAGGAGGGACTTTAAGCTTCAATCGTAACGTAAAAATCGACTGATAGGAACGTAAGTAATGTGGAGTTAAAAATGCATTTTAATTTTTTGTTGAGTTTCCATGTAAAAGTTGAATATTTTGACATTTTAAATAGGTATATTTTTTATAATTTCTTATTTTCTTCAATCGTATTTTACAACCAATACTTATTTATTATTCCTAAACTTAATTTTGGTCAGAAAATGCCAACATTTGGCCCCTGACATTTATTTAGTCTCAATATTCACAGGGGCCAAAGGTTGGTTTTTGTGGAAGAAAGCTAATTTTTGTGAGGATTAAACTGAAAAATAACACTGAAATTCCCAACAATATCAATACCATTTGGATATATTATATACAGAACACAACATCGATAAAATTTTAAGTAAACTTTTACTATTGATTTAAAGTGCACATATATTTTATTTAAATGTATTAATAAAAATTTATACTAAAATTAGAAACAAATTATAATCTTTAAACTAGTGTTAATTAAACAATATTAGTAAAAATTTCTTCCAAATAGCTTTGATTTTCATTTTGCAGTAGTTGTTTAGCTTCTTCATCTAACTCTAATTAGGTTGATTTCCATTTTTGTCGAATACTGGACATATATGGGTCTGATGTGCACAACAAAATATTAATAAGATCTTCATTAGTACAATATCTGGAAATTTTTCTTGTATTGTGCTCGCGAAAGAATCTGTAGTCTTTGTTCCTTTTTTCTTGCGCTTCTTCTGAGAGATCTCCAATTGGAAGCATATTGTGCTGAATTATTTGTTCCCAATGGAACAAAATTTTGTGAACTGTGGTTGGCATATGTCTCCAAGAATATTTGTGGTTATAAAGGGTTGCTGTCTCATTAGCAAATTTTTTTGCAAATTTTTTTGCATCTATCTTTTTGCTACATGCTATAACTTCTAATATGATTTGGAATCGTCGTATTAAATCATAATCTACTCCAGTTATAGAAGCTGCAGTTTCTGGATCGGAAAAAAATCTCCTTGCTGTGTTTCCATCATTAGAATTTCCTTCTCCTTGCTTTGGCTGGTCAATTATAAGGCCTATCTCACGGTATTTTTCTTGAATATCTTTTTATACCCTACACCACTTCGTGGTCTAGGGTATTATAAGTTAGTTTTCCGCCAAATGTTTGTAACACCAAGAAATAATTGAGCTAGACCCACCTTTAAGTATACGGATCGGCTTAGAGTCGCCAGTTGAGTCGATTTAACGATGTCTGTCTGTCCGTCCGTCCGTCTGCTGTCCATCTAAGCTTGTTCGCACTCTACAGGTCGCAATTGTTGTCCAATTGTCATGAAACTTGGCAGAAGTTATTTTTTCTGGCCAAGGACTATTGGTATTGAATTTGGAGGAAATAGGTTCAGATTTAGATATAGCCCCCATACAAATGTCAGTCCCGATTTGACATTTTCCGCTCTAGAAACCACATATTGTACCCGATTTTCTTTAAATTTGGTACAACATCTTATAATCTGACTAGAAACACCTATGCCGAAATTGGGTAAGATCGGTTCAGATTTAGATATAGCCCCCATACAAATGTCGCTCCCTATTTCACTTTTTCCGCTTTAGAAACCACATATTGTACCCGATTTTCTTTAAAATTGGCACAACATCTTATAATCAAACTAGAAACACGTATGCAAAAATTGGGTAAGATCGGTTCAGATTTAGATATAGCCCCCATACAAATGTCGCTCCCGATTTGACATTTTCCGTTCTAGAAACGACATTTTGTACTCGATTTTCTTTAAATTTTGCAAAACATCTTATAATCCAACTAGAAACAAGTATGCAAAAATTGGGTAAGATCGGTTCAGATTTATATATAGCCCCCATACAAATGTCGCTCCCGATTTGACATTTTCCACTCTAGAAAGACATATTGTACCCGATTTTCTTTAAATTTTTCAGAACATCTTATAATCCAACTAGAAACACGTATGCAAAAATTGGGTAAGATCGGTTCAGATTTAGATATAGCCCCCATACAAATGTCGCTCCCGATTTGACATTTTCCGCTCTAAAATCCAGATATTGTACCTGTTTTTCTTTAAAATTGGCACAACATCTTATAATCCAACTAAAAAACCAATGGTGAAAGTGGGTAAGATCGGTTCAGATTTATATATAGCCCTCATACAAATGTTGCTCCCGAATGTTTCACCGATTTTGGCCAAATTTTACATATTATATTTCACCAATAAACAGACATGGTGAAAGCGCGTCACATCGTTCCTGTTTTCAATATACCCCCATACAAATGTCCTTTCCGATTTAACATTTTTTGTCAAACACATACATTTACAGGATGCAAAAATCCTTCCCGATTTCAATTTTTACCGAATTGAATTGCAATGAGAATTGTTTGGGTGATGCCCATATGTCCATACTTTGGTATGACTTTGGTATACTACTGTATAATTTGTATTTGTCTGTCGGACAATTAGATCAATTACCATATTATTTACCATATTCTTTAAATTTGACTAAAGATGAATTTATAGCATATAAATTATATGAATATAATTTATATAATTTGTATGAACTACATAAAATTGCTCCCATGAAATACCTGGGTTTAGTAATCAAAGCGAGGTACATACGCAGGGAGTGGTGTAGGGTATTATATAGTCGGCCCCGCCCGACTTTAGCCTTTCCTTACTTGTTTTTTTTTTTTGCTTTCTTTTTTCCAAATTTTCTTTGTTGTTTCTCACTGTTTCGCCTAACGGGCCAAATTCCAAATCGTATCCCAATTTAAGAATATGCTCCATAAAACGAATTCTAGCATGAAGAGGTGACATTCCAAATTCATATGCTTCATTAAAACTATCGTCTTGTGTTGGTGGTTGGCTCAATTGACTTGATGTTTTTTGGCATATGGTGCAGCTTGACGAAGACTTTGTTTCGGTTAAAGCTTGTGCAACTTTTCCATCGATCATTGTAAGTGACATTTTAAAGTTAACTTCGATGCATTGGTCATTAAATTCAAATATCACTGGTTGAAGTTCTTTAATTTCATCTCTTATTTTGCCAACTTCTTCAGTTATGACATCTTTAGTTTCTTTTTTGTAAGCAAACTTTATTGGTCTACAAAATTTTGTTGACGAGGGAATTTCATTCTTCCATACATATATCTCTGCAGCTCTACTAGTTGACGGCTCTGAACCAATATAAGTTTTTGTTCAACGTAATGGAACGAAAGAAATCATGAATAAATTGGCATTTGATGAATTTTCCGCATTACATTGTTTGTATTGTTTCTGACCAGAGGACCCATCACATCCCCATTTAGAAATTAAAGTCATGCTGCAATTTTTAAACTTCTTTAAATAGCCAGCATCAAATGCTGTTCTGCAGTGTGTTCAAGAAGATCCTGCAATTTTATTTCTGCTGAACTTGAAGTTACACTAATAGCAGTTGGTGAAGGTAAGCAATCTTTTTTGGCAGAAACTAAATCTCGATATGATGGAAAAATTCCACAATTTTTTTCATTGGTTCGCTTCCGCAATTCTGTATATTGGTTTTTAGTCATTTTTAAATCCAAAAATAGTGCAAATGCTTCTTCTGGAGTAAATTTATTTTCTTCAGTTGGTGTCGGCATACTTTCTAAAATCCTTTTTGTGCGTCTGGGGCTTGCTTCCACTATTTTTTCAATGATAGCAATTTTACTCTTTTTAGTTTTCGATGGTTGAATTTGATGCAGAAATGAATCCTTTATGATGCTACAACAAACTTCTTCATTGATATGTTTAAACTTGCGTCTTCGTGATCTTTCACTACAATTATCAATTGGCTTTGCTGGTCGACCACCTTTTCCAATTTCCGTGGTAGTTACTGATGGATTTTCAAAAATATGTTTATTTCTTAGCCATTCTTGGTTGCGTGAGTAAAACAATTTCTTGTTTCTGGAACATTGATTGTACCGTTTTCTTAAAGTATTTAAAAAGTTTTTTTTTTTAAACTTATGAATTTTAATTTCTTGTTTGTCGGATATTTTGAAGAATGGATTATTCATTATATGTAAAATAATGTCGTTTTCATCTTTCCGTTCAAAATATATATCAGATAGAACACTATAACTGAATTTAGCCATTGTTTAAACAATAATGAATAATAATGACTTTGGATGATATGTACGTCAATCGTTTCGTTTGTTTTCGTGCACTGGATAGCACTAAGTTGTGACAGTGCTGTTGTCTCTTTCATTTTTGTGATGTCCATTTTATGTTCTTTCATTCTCGTTTCGTTGTGTTCTGTCGTTAATGTTGGTAAAAATTGAATTTAATGTTCTATTTGGTTTGTAAGCAAAGCGAATGTTGTCAGATTCTATTGTCATTTTTGTCAAAATTTTGATACACCCTTCTATGTGGACTAGGTCCAAATATGGGCCAAATTCTCCTAATTTCAACAGAATTATTTTTTGGGTCAATAAGAACTCTTGTACAAAATTTCATCAAAATATATGCATAATAGCCACTTTCACATACAAATAACTTCTCAAAAAATATGACGTGCATTTGTACCGAATATCTTACCTTGGGTCAGAAAAATTGCTGTAGCTCAAAAAGTGCAGTCCCGATGCATGGACATGTATATGTAGGAATGTAGGGGAGGGTTAGGACTACAAAATAGTAAATTTGTGTTTTGACTCAGCTTGACTCACAGGAGTTGTGCTCTATGAAGTAGGAAATTTCCGATAAATTAGACCTTTTTTAAAAAAAATATTTAAATTGTTATGAAAACAGTAGAGCTTCAATTTTTTCTACCAGTGATAGGAAATAAGTTAAGTTACAACACAAAATTTATTTCGTCCAAAAATCTTGAAAAACAAAATAGTTATGATCATTTCAACTTTAAAAATTAACTAAAAATATCATAAATATCATAAATTCTGAAAAAGCCCATTTTGGACCACCCTGTTCTCAGTGAAATAGTTAAAATAGAGTTCTAATTTTTTGGCACCCGAGGTTTACTACTGTCTACTTTCATATAAGTCTAATAACTTTAAAATCGGAGAACAAAAACCAAAAGGAGTTTTGGCCGCTATCTCAAAATAATGACCACAGTGGCGACGCCAATACACACCACTTTTCTGTAAATCATCGTGCAGTGAAGTCATTAAAACAAAACTATTACAAATAAAAGAGCAGCAAAAAAACAAAACAGTTTACATTTAATCAAAATGTTAGCTGTATGTGTCTACAGCCAACGTTCTTAAAAATTAACTCAAATTATTATTTGTATAAAATGTAAGTAAATTCTTAGTTAAGAGAGATTGGAAATTAAAAAATTACCGCTCCCATCCCATATATTTTTTTCAATCGCCACAAAAACCATCTGTGCATAAATGCAGTTCGATCGGAAAATGAAAAAAAATCTCCAGATTTGATCTCTTATATCTCGAGCTAAAAATGTTCTGATTTACCCATTTTTTCCCAAATGTTTTAATCAAATGACTTTATCTTGCTCTTTGAAAAAGTGACGAAACTGATTTTGTAGTTTGTCCCAAAATTAAAAAAGCACATTTCCAAATTTGCAAAATACACAATCTGTATAAATAAAAATATATTTATTTTTTGATTTCAGAGCGTGATATTGGACAAGTTTTGGTGGCTCGTTTTGATGAAAAATCTGACGCAATAAATTACACTGTCCAACAGCATTTTTGGATTTTTAAAGAATTTGGATTCTTACAGGATTTGCAGTTTTTTTTGGGGACTGACTACATCTATGTTACAAGCCGCATTTGTTCCTAATACACATGCAAAAAATACGTCGGATAGATCGCGATAAAATTTCAAAAAATGTCATGCATACAAAATAATTGTAGCCATATCTTTCGCGAAAATGAATTTTTTTTTCAATTTTTTGTCAAAAATGATCGATCTTCCAAAAACGTGGAAAAATTTATTCCTACTATTTTGGTTGCGTATAATTTTAATAGTAAAGCATAAAGAGCTTTATTTACAACTTTGGTGTCTGTGGTGACCCTTTAATCCTTAAATGCCCTTTTTGAAGGGACAAAAAGAGGGGATCTATATGCTTACATATTATATTTTGCAAAAAAAATAAGTTACGGAATACAGTTTCCAAAAAAATGTATATTAATGAAAAGCCCACGGATAATGTAGCACTTTGGCATCAATAATTCAAAATCCTCAAAAATGGACTTAGTCGTTACTTGTGAAAACCACAGAATTATTTTATTTATTAATTTACTTTTTCTACATATATTTGACTTTTCTAAAATAATCACATTTTTCCGATATTTTCTTTGGATAATTCGAAAGTTATCGATAATTTTGATCAGATTTCTAATTTTCAATTTCGAAAAATATTTTAATTTCTTTGCTATTTTATTTTGACCCCATTTTATCAAAAAATATATTTTTTCGAGTATTCCAAACTTTAACGTTCGATAACTGAGTGGGTTACCGATAACATGTAGGCCATTTTGCTTATTTTCAGGTACTCTTTTCACGGATCGGGACCACGGATATCAAACACTTGGCCCTGTCTGTCTTTCAAAATATATGTACATTTACATCTTTCCACATTAATATTCCTCAAAATTGAGCATTTGCGCAATAAAGCAATGTAATGGGATTTGTTTCACCCAAAATGTTTTTTTATTAACTTTTTAAGTAAATATTTATAACATCTCAGCAAACATGAAGTGCACATTTCAATGGCAGTGGATGAATCAAATCTGAACTTAAGGTGCTGTCACACTGGGCAAATATTTGACCACAAATGTCAAATATTTCTTTGTCTCAGTCTAAACACTACATACATTTGAGCGGTAAACAAGAACTCGGCATATTTTTGACATTTGCTATTAAAATTATTATTGTTACAATGAGCAATGAAATATAAGTGATGTGAACGCAAAATCCACCCTGTTCTACTTTTGCAATTTTTTGGGCGATTAGGAACAAGTATATTTTCGTCAACTATTTTTGCCCAGTGTGACCATTCTTTGGAATCATTTTAAATTTCTTGTTTCCCCAAAAACTGAACTATAAATGCGCCATCACGTGCTCGTTGCTTCACATCATAACAAATTTTTCCAACATTAATTACTTAGGCGACTATTTATTTGTTTAGCTAAGTAATTTCATATTTGAGTAACATTGCTTCCATGTATTTCCCCCAGGCAAACGTACAATAATACAAAATTCTCTGTGTAGAACATGAAATATCATGCTTTTTGGATAAATAGTTGTTTTGTTAGACAGTAATTATTTTCTCTAGATTTCTCTAGAAAGACCAACGAAGTCAAACGTGAAAATTTTCTCTAAGAAATATTTACTTTAAATATGAAACCAGTCAGGCTTCATCGTCAAGCTGGACTGTAATTGGACTGTAATTAGCTCCGATCATAGAGCACATACTGTATTTGTTTTTATACCCTCAGCCTACACAGTACGAGTGTATATATCATTTGGGAATCAATTCAAACTTTGCACATGGTAAAATGTTTACCAAATTTATTTTTGATCGAAATTGGGCGAAATTGCCAGCCCCTTTTAGTACTTCCCACACAAATGGCACATATTCCTATGTGAAATTCAAGACAATGTAACTTCCACATGGATATACGGAATCACCTTATTTTAGTATTTTATAAAGTTTTTATAATCACTTTAAGCGTACAAAATTTGGCGGGTTATAATTTATATGCGGATGATCCGAATACTCTGAAATTTGACATTGGGCAATGTTTTTATAGATCACGCTATAAGAGTGGGTACATTCCTCTTCAAGCATATAAACAGAAAAAAATGCTTAAATATCCAGATCAATACCATCCAACTCCGGCCATAAAAAATCATTAATCATCGCTCGATAGCGCAATCCATTCACCGTAACTGTTGATCCAACCTAATTTTCGAAAAAGTATGGTCCAATGACCCCGCCGGACCATAAACCGCACCAAACAGTCAAACGATGAGGATGGAGAGGCTTCTCAACAATAACTCTTGGGTTTTCCGAGCCCCAGATGCGACAATTTTGCTTGTTGACGTAGCCACTGAGGTGGAAATGGGCCTCATCAGTCAAGATGATTTTTCGATGGAATTACGGATCATTTTCATTCATTAATTTTAATAATTTTAATGTGTTGTTGAAGCGTGTATCGCTCCATTTTCATTTAGTAATGGCGTAGTTTCTACTTGTCAAATGTCAAAGAATAAAAGCTTCAAAAGTGACAGCTACCGAAATACAATGTGATTCAAAATAATACCTCTTGTTGGAAACCCCTGTATATGTTGTATACTTTATGGAGTCTCCGATGAATATTTTAAGGTGTTACAAACGGATTGACAAAGTGAATATACCACCATCCTTAGGTGGCCTAAGCCTTATCCACGCCTCTTCATGTACCTCCCTTACAATTCTAGGTACAATTGAATCCTTCATAATCGTGTTTTTAACATGTTCTATCATGTTTTTAACAATTGTTTTGAAATGTTATTCCTGGAAATAAAATTTTGCATTCCTGTTTTCTCGGGAACTGAAAAAATACATACAACAACTCCGATTTTCTTTATTGCCGCCCCATACACACGCATGACTCACTTATTCCAACAGCTTTTCGTCACATTTGTCATATTAGCGTAAATTTGTTAACGGCCAATTCTTGCTATACTGGGTTCAAATAGGTTCAAGTTTTGATGTGGACTTTACAAAATCGTATTGTGTCTATGAAAAAATATATATAATCTATAGACAAATTTTGTTGATACTTTATTTCAAATAGCGGGGTTATTAACCCCTCCCCAGGCTAACGAATAAATCATTCACTTATTAGAATTAATAGGATCTTAATTGAGTAATGATATAAATTATTGCTTACATTCGGTTATTAACGCAAATGAGTAATGCTTTTCTGTTAACTGTTGTATTTCATCACGTCATTGGCAGCAATCATCAATTCCAATGGCCACGTTTATGTTGGTAGACACATATGAATGCCTCGAACAAAAACATCTGACACTTGTGTGCGCTCTTTTATTCGATTTGAATTAAATGCGATTTAGAAACATGTGTTGTCGGCAGAACTGTGTAATATTGGAAATGGCCATGTCGTGAATATGGATGGATCGTTTGCATTTTTTGTGGCATGACGAGTGATTTGGAAAGATGGATGTGTTCTGCCCACATTGCGAAAATGAATATTGATGAATGCGTGTAACATTTTATTACATATCAGTGCAAACGAATATTTGATTGATGCGAATGAAATTGATTGATATATTGCAAAACTTACACGTAAAAAGTGAAAAATCCAACTGTGAACTAGGAATCATCAGCATGTTCCTTGCAATATTAGCAGGGGGTAATGCAGCGTTAAAACTGTGGTCAAAAACTAAACAATATGGAGCAGAACTTTAAATTGCAATCAATCACGTTGCAATCTGGGCCACGTTGTCGCCACGCCTGGCTGGGGTGTGTCGCTTTCTGAAGCTTTGTAACAAGCATGACATCTCCTTTGTAACAAGCATGACATCTCCCCATCTTGAAACACAGTAAATTACACACTTTGACAAATCATAAAAAGTAAACTACTTTGAATAATGCCAAAATGTTAACGTCAAAAATTTTGCAGCTACGAGGAGAACAAACGCACCAAAATTTTATATAAATCAGAAGAGATCAATTTTGGATTCACCCATGTACATTAGACCGGGTAGATCTCCATACAAAAAAATCCCAATATTAAAGATAACCTCGAGGCAATATCAAAAACATTAGTAAATGCTGACGGTGTTATCGACCCGATTTTTTTAATGGGAATAACTTTAGCAGTTTAAACAAGTAAGGAAAGGCTAAAGTCGGGCGGGGCCGACTATATAATACCCTACACCACTCCCTGCGTATGTACCTCGCTTTGATTACTAAACCCAGGTATTTCATGGGAGCAATTTTATGTAGTTCATACAAATTATATAAATTATATTCATATAATTTATATGCTATAAATTCATCTTTAGTCAAATTTAACGAATATGGTAAATAATATGGTAATTGATCCAATTGTTTGACAGACAAATACAAATTATACAGTAGTTAACCAAAGTCATACCAAAGTATGGACATATGGGCATCACCCAAACAATTCTCATTTCAATTCAATTGGGTAAAAAATTGAAATCGGGAAGGATTCTTGCATCCTGTAAATGTATGTGTTTGACAAAAAATGTTAAATCGGAAAGGACATTTGTATGGGGGTATATTAAAACCTGGAACGATGTGACTCGCTTTCACCATGTATGTTTATTGGTGAAATATAATATGTAAAGTTTGGCCAAAATCGGTTAAACATTCGGGAGCAACATTTGTATGAGGGCTATATTTAAATCTGAACCGATCTTACCCTCTTTCATCATAGGTTTTTTAGTTGGATTATAAAATGTTGTGCCAATTTTAAAGAAAATCGGGTACAATATGTGGTTACTAAAGCGGAAAAAGTGAAATCGGGAGCTACATTTGTATGGGGGCTATATCGAAATCTGAACCGATCTTAACCAATTTTTGCATACGTGTTTCTAGTTGGATTATAAGATGTTCTGCAAAATTTAAAGAAAATCGGGTACAATATGACGTTTCTAGAGCGGAAAATGTCAAATCGGGAGCGACATTTGTATGGGGGCTATATCTAAATCTGAACCGATCTTACCCAATTTTTGCATACGTGTTTTTAGTTCGATTATAAGATATTCTGCAAAATTTAAAGAAAATTGGGTACAATATGTCTTTCTAGAGCGGAAAATGTCAAATCGGGAGCGACATTTGTATGGGGGCTATATCTGAATCTGAACCGATCTTACCCAATTTTTGCATACGTGTTTCTAGTTCGATTATAAGATGTTCTGCCAAATTTAAAGAAAATCTGGTACAATATGACGTTTCTAGAGCGGAAAATGTCAAATCGGGAGCGACATTTGTATGGGGGCTATATCTGAATCTGAACCGATCTTACCCAATTTTTGCATACGTGTTTCTAGTTCGATTATAAGATGTTCTGCCAAATTTAAAGAAAATCGGGTACAATATGACGTTTCTAGAGCGGAAAATGCCAAATCGGGAGCGACATTTGTATGGGGGCTATATCTGAATCTGAACCGATCTTACCCAATTTTTGCGTACGTGTTTCTAGTTCGATTATAAGATGTTCTGCCAAATTTAAAGAAAATCGGGTACAATATGTCGTTTCTAGAGCGGAAAATGTCAAATCGGGAGCGACATTTGTATGGGGGCTATATCTGAATCTGAACCGATCTTACCCAATTTTTGCATACGTATTTCTAGTTGGATTGTAAGATGTTCTGCCAAATTTAAAAAAAATCGGGTACAATATGTCGTTTCCAGAGCGGAAAATGTCAAATCGGAAGCGACATTTGTATGGGGGCTATATCTAAATCTGAACCGATTTCCTCCAAATTCAATACCGATGGTCCTTGTCCAGAAAAAATAAATTCTGCCAAGTTTCATGACAATCGGACAACAATTGCGACCTGTAGAGTGCGAACAAGCTTAGATGGACAGCAGATGGACGGACGGACAGACAGACATCGTTAAATCGACTCAGCTGGTGATTCTAAGCCGATCGGTATACTTAAAGGTGGGTCTAGCTCGATTATTTCTTGGCGTTACAAACATTTGGCCCGAAACTAACTTATAATACCCTAGACCACGAAGTGGTGTAGGTTATAAAAATCTGAGGGAAGTAATTAAGACTTAGACAGCTGTTGAATATTATAACTAATAACTGCAGAGCTTTATCTGGTAATTGTTGTATCAATAAATTGGAAATTCCATCGAATCCAGGAGATGTAGAAGGTTTTAGTCTTGTGATAGGTGTTATTAATTCAGCTAAATATGTTAAATCAATTGATTCTGTATCAGGACCTTCTTTAGTGAACCTGTTCACTGTAGAATTAATGGATAAATCCATTGGTTAAATTATTAGCCTTGGAGAATGTACCCACAAGCAATTTTGCCTTTTCCGAATCAGCGACAATTTTTTGTTGTGGTGGTTTAGAGAAGGAACACAGTTTTTGGCCTTACCCCCTGCTTTTAATTTTGTTAGAAGATTGGACCATTCCCTTTTACGTTCCATTCTAATTTGTTCATCAATCATTTTATTCAGCAATTTTGCTTTGTACATTGTTCATAATGATTTGCTTCAGTATCATTATTTGCACGTTGACTCCTTCTTTTATATGCTCTTCTAACCCTTATACATTTAATTATATGTGGAGGTAAATTGTAACTATCCGATGAAGGATTAGAGTTTCTAAGGACGTTTTTGTTCGATTTACTAAAACCACAAAATTTATGTAGATGGCCCAAAGTGTCCTCTTTCAGTTGGTTCCAATATCCACTTACTACGCTCAGAAAAATAGCATTCCTAAATTTGAGTAAATTCCATACTCCAATTTAGTTCAACAATTTTACTCCAGTTTAATAAAAAATTCCTTAAAAGTAGGAAAATTAACTAAGTATAAGTAATGTTTCCTTATTTCAAAGCCATTGTAACTAGTTCATTTACTAGAAATAGGGTAGTAAATTTACTTAAAACATTTCATTTGATCTAAGAAAGTTGTGGAAGAAAGTTTCCAAGGTTTTAAGTAAGAAGAATATTAAGAAATAGTTTGAATGCGAAAGAATCAATTTAGGAAATTTGAACTAAAATAAATTAGATTTTCTTAAAATTATGTTAATGTGTTTACTAAAATGTATGCCAAGTTCTTAGTGAACTTATAAACAAGTAAGAAAACGTCAGTCGACTTAAACAGCTTATATATACCCTCACTCTCAGAGAACATGTGTATGGAAGAACTTCAATTTTGCTTATCGCCGCGACGGAGTATGTTTGTAGGAGGTACAAGGAGTTTATGCCAATTATACCCAGCGTCCACATTTGTTAATAATTGTAAAAACATGATCAAATATAAAATCATAACGGATTTCAGGCACCGGCAAAGGAGTTATAAAGCATTTAATTATACCTACGATAGAGACAATTGTGTGGGAGGTGATAGAAGGGGCGTGGCAAAAGCGTAAATATTATTTATGTTTAAAGTGATTATAAAAATAGTTTCAAATATCACATTGCAAATTATTTTGACTACCCGTATGGATTTTATGTCGGTTTTATTGTAACCAAAGTTTATGCCATTTTTTGTGTGGGAGGTACCAGAAGGGGTGTGGCAATATCGCCCATATTCCATGAGAATGTTACTTCTATAAAGGCATTCTGAAATATAAAATTTCACAGTATTCCGATCATCCGTATATAAGTTATAGCAGCTTTAATTTTATGTAGGTTTTAGGGTGATTTGTGTTTGAGGTACTGGAAGGGGCGTGTCAAAACCTGTCATATTTAGTAGAATTAAAGTGATTTTAAAAAATTATCAAACACCATAATACAGCTGATTCCGAACATCCGTGTGGAAGTTATATGGGTTTTAATTTAACATTGGAATATGGGCTATTTGTGTGGGAGGTACCAGAAGGGTGTGGCAATTTCCCCCACCTTCGAACTTAAACTATGTTTGCGGAAAATATGACCATGTGCAAAGTTTGGATCGATTCCTCAACTCCTTTCGAGAGTTATCGTGTACACGGACGGATATGGCTCAAACACCTTAAAAAGTCGTGAAACGTCGGGTCTTAAGTCACTCCTTCTATGCGTTACACTTTTTTCTGTTCCAAATGATATATACCCTCATACATATAAAAATCAGTTGAAATTGTTTAGACAATTCTTGAATATCAATCTAAGAGGCAATTCTCGTTCGTTTGCATATACTTATTTCCTAAATGGTTCAAGTATTATTCTAAACAAACACTGTGAAGGCGCCTATCTTGCCCTCACAGCGATCATGGAGTAATAGATCAACTTTTTATGGCAGAGGAAATTTTCTGAAATATTTCATATAGGCATTTTTTGTATTAGTTTTGCATACTCTGAAGCAAAATTATTTGTGTGAATTATTTTAGTTAAATTTAACTTAGTTTTAGTTCACTTTTTTCCTTGTATCAAGTAAAAATTTACTTGTTTTGTGGGAAAATTCAGCAAATTTGTCCACAATTTAAGTAAATATTTACTTGATTTGAGTAAAAATTTACTTAGTTTTAGAAAAATTTCAGCAAACGTTTTACTAAATTTATTAAAAATGTACTTGGTTTGAAAAAAAATGTGCTTAGGTTTAGGAAAGTTTTATTAAATTTTGTAAAAGTGTACTTGGTTTCAATTCAGTTTTCCTAAATTTTAGTTCATTTTAACTCATTACAGGATTCACTTTTCTCTGAGTGTCGAACAAGCAGAAAAATTACAAAGCACAAAAACTAACATCATACATGAGCCCATGCATACATACCCACATGCACTGTTATAGGCTGTTTCCACTACGGTCGCTTCCACGTCCGCGTCCAATAATCAATGAACGCGCGTTAAAGCCTATACAAAAATCATAGGCAGTTAGGTATGGGAAAAAGTCGCGTTCATATTGGACGCGTTTTCCGATAAGTCACGTTTACTATAAATTCGATTATTTTTGCAATCGAAACCCACCCATACCTATTAATGGCAACACCGCAAATTACACATCCCTATTAAAACAGCTGTTTATCAGCATAAACATAAACAGCCACAGCCAAAATGCAAAAAACAAATGACCAGATGCTTCGTGCATTGTACAAAAAATGTGCAGCGCTGCTGCTACTGCACATTTCCATTAGGCGCAATACCATTTGATCCTCATTTTCCTCTGCGGTTAGCAAAATAATATCATTTAACTCCATGATAATGTCACAACAAAAAAATATTAAACTTTTCGCATCGCAAAAAAAAACAAATAAACGCAAACAGCTGTTTGAACGCAAACGTGGACGCAAATCACAATGGAAACACCATTAAAAATTTTCGATAAATCGTTGACGCGGACGTGGAAGCGACCGTAGTGGAAACAGCCTATTAGTGTGATGAAGAAAAAACGTATTTTAAACCCTCCGTCACAGAATCACACGAATTTAATTTAAATCGTTTAAGAGTTACTGGCAGGTCTGATTTAATGAATACTACAAAAACGTGCTCATTTACTGCTGAGTTTACACGTTTTATACTTTTCTAGTTTTAAATACGTTCATTGCGATGGAAACTTTTCCACAAACACACATTCGTTTTAATCTCAAAGTTCTTAGTAGAAAATATAAAATTGCATATGAAGTTTTTTCTTAATTGAAATAAAATATAAAACGTAGACTTGCGACAAGAGAGTCATAGCAAATGCGTTCTTCGTATTTGTATTTAATGTTAGGTAATATTTAAAATTTTGATTGTTCTCATACTTCTAAATATTACAATTTGCTACGTAAATTAGACTAAATGAAAGATCCCATTCTCGGCAGTATTTTATAGTACTCAAATAAAAAGGAGCTGAACTGTAATATGAATGGTATATACATTCAAGTGATGTCAATAGATTTTATTTATTTATAATGAATTACAATACAAATTAAATTTATATTCTAATTTTTGGTCCAGGCATTGAGTCGAGTGTCGGGATTCGAACCCACAACTCCTTCGGCGATAGTCGAGTACGCTACTAACTCGACTACCGGGGCGCTCCCTGTCAATATATTGTATAACAGGTTCTACAAACCTAGTATGTGTTCTACTTAAGCTTTCTAGGATATATTCCATTAAAAAATCGCCCATGAAGGAATAGATTCCATAATGGATTCGAAAGTTCAGGTATATGTTCTAGTCTTGTTTAAAAGAACATGTTGGATTTGGAACAATCTCGAACAAAAGAAATCAATGTCAGAACCAAAAGTAGAACAGGTTCTATGTCAGTATAAGTTGTTCCAGTTTGCGATAAAATGACTTGACATTTTTAAGGATGAATCTTATATACCCACCACAACGGAGTGCATTGCACAGTATTACCGGCAGAGTCGTGGCTGTCGACTAGAAGTGCGGAACCATATTAGGAGAGTTGTGGTATTTGTTATGCACGTGTAGCGAGTACTTGCCTACTGTAGTGTACTCCGATTCTTTAATAGCAAATGTGTTTACATTTGGGCATTGGCGTCGTGTGTGTCCACATTACTGTGGAGTCTTGTTACACTCTCCAATGCCCAGATTGTGATTGTGTTTATGTTGGACATAAGTGCCCTTTGTTCTAAAATGATTATTTGTAGTACACTGCTGACCCAGCACAAATGCTCGCTCGCTTCACCATAGAATCTTTAAGTTAGATATTAAGAAATCAGTCTTAAGTGAGTCTTGAATAAACGAGCAACGCTCAAAGAAACAAACTTACATTCGTTTCATTACGCTACTATATTTGTTTACTACTTCAAACTACATACTTATGCGCACTGTTTTAAATGAATTGCATTGCCTTATTATTATAATAATAATAATCCATTGCTATATATAAATATAATACGGCAATTCTAATCAAAAAGTGATCATGAGGCAACGATCTTCAAAAATGTGTCCGAAATATTAGGTGTACTGCCTGGCGTCATCAGGAAGAAACATTTTCCCCATTGACTAAAAAGTACAAACTTCAAAGATTCGCTATGTTTCGTGTTCACATCTAATTTCATGATTCTAGTTAAATCCGTTTGTTTGGTATAAGTTTTGTTCTTTTCTCATTTTGAACCTAAAAGTACGAATTTGGAGAAATACTCATATTTTGCGTGTCTACGTAGACAGAAGAGTGTAAACACTGAATTTCTTGCAGCTTGTTTGGTGCCAATATATACGTTATAGGGAATATATATACTTTACAAACGGAATGACAAAATGAATATACCCCGCATCCAAAGGTGGAGGGTATAAAAATGCCAATTTTCGTTGAAGGTACCTTTAGGAAATATAGGTCGGATCAGACCTGCTTATATGTTCGACTAGCAGTACCCGCTGCTTCGCACGCGAAAAAGCAAGTTATTCGTTAATTTTATCCGTTTCTGTTTTTGGATAGTATTTATTTAATTTTTGGTGGATATAGATAAATCTAAAATAGTAATTTGGAAACATCCTATTAGCTGGCACACACACACAGTCAAAGGAATGTGCTTGTCGATATGCACTATTTTAGCTGAACTACTTCGTATGTATAGTTTTCTACCAAGCTTTGAACAAAAAATTACAACCATTTATATCCTCGATCTCATGTTTCTAGATTCAGCCAGCCAGTTTATAACTTTTTGCACCTCTTTCCCAAAAAGTACACATTTTGAAAAATCACTATAGGTAACATGTGTTTTTGCTTCCCCTAAAAATATGTACTTTATTTGGTAACACACTCATTCCCCTTTAAAGGATTGTACAGCATTTTTATCCCTTTTCGTCTCGCGCACCCCTTAGAATTACAAATTTCGAAAAATCAAACTACTGTGCTGCTATATGGTCAGAGGAATTTACACACTAAATTTCACGATTCTAGCTGTAATACTAAAATTGGTACCAGTTTTATCCCTTTTTGTCCCGCTCGCCACTTAAATGTACAAATTTGGAGAAATCCATTTATGTTGCAAGTCTGCGTTGTCAGAGAAATTTAAACACAAAATTTCACGACTATAGCTGAAATATTTTAGTTGGTACTATTTTTATCCCTCTCATTATTTAAATTCGAATTAGATTTGCGCTTCTACGTTGTCAGAGGAACTTACACACCATATTTCACTACTATAGCTCCAATACTTTAGTCGGTACTACTTTTATCCCTTGTTGCTCAGCCCCCTATAAGAAAATTTCGAAAAAATCCATATTGCGCTTTACACACAATTTACACTCCAAATTTCCCGACTATAGCTGCTTTTTGCCCCGCATACCCGCTAAAAAGTACAAATTTCGAACAATCCAATTATACAGCTGTTCTACATGGTGAGAGGAATTTACATACCAAATTTCACGATTCTAGCTGTAATAATTTAGCCGGTACCATTTTTATCCCTTTTTGTCCCGCTCGCCCCTTTAAAGTACAAATTTCAAAAATCTAATTTTACTTCGTTTCTATATGGTCAGAGGAATTTACATACCAAATTTCACGTTTCTAGCTGTAATACTTTAGTTGGTACCATTTTTATCCCTTTTTGTCCCGCTCGTCCCTTAAAAGTACAAATTTCGAAAAATTCAATTTTACTTCGTTTCTATATGGTCAGAGGAATTTACATACCAATTTTCACGTTTCTAGCTGTAATACTTTAGTTGGTACCATTTTTAT
Source organism: Polietes domitor (assembly GCA_947397865.1). Lineage (NCBI taxonomy): Eukaryota > Metazoa > Arthropoda > Insecta > Diptera > Muscidae > Polietes > Polietes domitor. The sequence continues at coordinate 111,823,626 of OX377621.1, forward strand.
CCCTTTTTTCCCCGCTCGTCCCTTAAAAGTACAAATTTTGAAAAATCCATTTTACTTCGTTTCTATATGGTCAGAGGAATTTACATACCAAATTCCACGTTTCTAGCTGTAATACTTTAGTTGGTACCATTTTTATCCCTTTTTGTCCCTTTAAAAGTACAAATTTCGAAAAATCCAATTTTACTACGTTTCTATATGGTCAGAGGAATTTACATACCAAATTTCTCGTTTCTAGCTGTAATACTTTAGTTGGTACCATTTTTATCCTTTTTTGTCCCGCTCGTCTCTTAAAAGTACAAATTTCGAAAAATCCAATTTTACTTCGTTTCGATATGGTCAGAGGAATTTACATACCAAAATTCACGTTTCTAGCTGTAATACTTTAGTTGGTACCATTTTTATCCCGCTCGTCCCTTAAAAGTACAAATTTCGAAAAATCCAATTTTTCTTCGTTTTTATATGGTCAGAGGAATTTACTTACCAAATTTCACGTTTCTGGCTGTAATACTTTATTTGGTACCATTTTTATCCCTTTTTGTCCCGCTCGTCCCTTAAAAGTACAAATTTCGAAAAATCCAATTTTACTTCGTTTCTATATGGTCAGAGGAATTTACATATCAAATTTCACGTTTCTAGCTGTAATACTTTAGGTGGTACCATTTTTATCCCTTTTTGTCCCGCTCGTCACTTAAAAGTACAAATTTCGAAAAATCCTTTTTTACTTCGTTTCTATATGGTCAGAGGAATTTACATACCAAATTTCACGTTTCTAGCTGTAATACTTTAGTTGGTACCATTTTTATCCCTTTTTGTCCCGCTCGTCACTTAAAAGTACAAATTTCGAAAAATTCAATTTTACTTCGTTTCTATATGGTCAGAGGAATTTACATACCAAATTTCACATTTCTAGCTGTAATACTTTAGTTGGTACCATTTTTATCCCTTTTTGTCCCTTTAAAAGTACAAATTTCGAAAAATCAAATTTTACTTCGTTTCTATATGGTCAGAGGAATTTACATACCAAATTTCACGTTTCTAACTGTAATACTTTAGTTGGTACCACTTTTGTCCCGCTCGTCCCTTAAAAGTACAAATTTCGAAAAATCCAATTTTACTTCGTTTCTATATGGTCAGAGGAATTTACATACCAAATTTCACGTTTCTAGCTGTAATACCTTAGTTGGTACCATTTTTATCCCTTTTTGTTCCGTTCGTCCCTTAAAAGTACAAATTTCGGAAAATCCAATTTTACTTCGTTTCTATATGGTCAGAGGAATTTACATACCAAATTTCACGTTTCTAGCTGTAATACTTTAGTTGGTACCATTTTTATCCCTTTTTGTCCACTCGTCCCTTAAAAGTACAAATTTCGAAAAATCCAATTTTACTTCGTTTCTATATGGTCAGAGGAATTTACATACCAAATTTCACGTTTCTAGCTGTAATACCTTAGTTGGTACCATTTTTATCCCTTTTTGTCCCGCTCGTCCCTTAAAAGTACAAATTTCGAAAAATCCAATTTTACTTCGTTTCTATATGGTCAGAGGAATTTACATACCAAATTTCACGTTTCTAGCTGTAATACCTTAGTTGGTACCATTTTTATCCCTTTTTGGCCCGCTCGTCCCTTAAAAGTACAAATTTCGAAAAATCCCTATTTGTAGCTCGTCTGCATGGTCATTGCAAGGAACTCACCGAATTTCATGTTTATAGCTACTGCCGTTTAGTCAGGACGAAGGTTCGATGTTTATCCCTTTTTGGGCCATTTTATCCCCTAAAAGTACGAATTTCGTAAAACCCTTTCTTAGTCGACGTCTACGTCATATTTGGGAACTACCCTGAAAATTTCATGGCTTCAGCCGTTTGGTCTGGGGGCTGGTCAATGATAAGTCAGTCAGTCAGTCAGTCAGTCAGTAACGCAACTCTTTTATATATATAGATAAAATACAATTATCATTGCTACAAATTTCATTTTTGAGAAATATTCTGCTGCCACGAAAAACTTAAAACAAAATGAAAAAATATGTTGTTCTATTTTATAAATTCTAACATTCTAACGAAGAATCAATGCCTACATATGGATAAAAGATCTATGGATAACTGTAGAAGTTATGACCCTTTGTATACACATAAGGTTTAAAAAATTACGATTTTTTTAAATAGCGCTTAACAAATTAGATAAAAAATATTGTTTTAGTTTGATATGAACTGGGATATTGTCCTGGCTCAATGCCATTTTGCTTCTATATTTAATAGAATGCAAATTTATTTACAAAAGGCATGGTGATGGATCATGATTTCGACCATGTCAAAAGTCTTTTCAAGTAGCTTCGCAGCGACTTTTCAACATCAAACCCGGCCTCTATAAGGAGATGATTCTCACAAACGAACGAGAAGCACAACTCACTTGCCGAATTTGCGTTTAAAAAATCGCACCAAGTAATAAAGCACACATGCCATCTTACAAGCATCTCATTGAGTTGCATATGTAAGTACAGTTGAACTTCGATTAACCGTGATGCTCGGGACCGGGCTAATCACGGATAACCGAAAATCACGGTTAAAAGAGGTCAAATTTTACATGTATAAATTTTATTATTTTTATTTATTTTTGACAAAAACATGTAAATCTGCGTCTATAAATAACTTGTCATATCTCTAGGAATACATACATTTATTTAAAAAAATCTTTTATGGAAGTCTGTCTTATGCTTTTAGCTTTTGATTGTTCTTCCAACAAATGAGTTTGTATGCGATATATTTGCTTTTTATCTGGTTCTGAAATACTTGAACAATTAAAGTTTTCTAAAAAACCTAACAAAATACTACTAGTCTCTATTGCCTGAGCCAATGTAGGCGTTTCGTCCGCATTTCCTCCATCTGATTCCTCGGAATTTGAATCAAGCATTCTCTCCTTGGATTCCTTGTACCCTTCAATGGAATATTCATTACCACTAGCCAAAGAACTCTGAGGCAAACATCTCCAAAATAGACTGGTTTCGTCTGCATTGTAGATCTGTTCAGTTGTAAGTTGTTCGTTTTTAATGATTTCATCCAAGTCGTCCACAAACATCGTAGCAGACTCATAATCAGCACACTCCTTTTCTCCCGTAGATTTCAGTCGACGGATTCCATGACGTTTTTTGAATTTATCCAACCAACCAAATGAATAAGTGCACTCTGAATTCATGTTTAACTTCAAATGGAACATTTTTGCCTTTTCGACAATCATTTCGCCTGAAGTTCAGAAGCAAATTTCAGTTTAAGTTCATACAATATCTAGATTTCAGTTAACTTACCTGAAATTGGAGTTCCCTTAAATCTTTCTTGCCGAAACCATTCATATGTTGCGAAATCAACTTTTGGATTTTCGGATGTTTTTAGTGTATATGTATCTGTGTTTAAGGCCAAGCATTGAATCAGTATCGGAGCAAAATTTTAAAATCCGATCTTTGTTTTTTATTAAATCGGATACAGTTTGAATGCCAACTCCATATTTTTCAGACAACATTTTAAAAGGTACTTTACGTTTTGAGTATTCATTAATCAGCTCCATTTTTTCTTTAATTGAAAGAACCTTTCTTGCTCTTTTCGCGGATTTAGTTTTTGACGGTGGCATGATGTAAGGAAAACACGTCTTGACAGATCAAATTTCACACTGATGAATGAATATGAAATTTGATATGAAAATTACACTTTCATGAAAAAGGGGAATCACCGAATTTTAATATGAGAGATGTGTGTGTATTATACAAACAAACAAAAAAACAAACAAGCAGTCATATGGACATGTGCATCATGGATAATAGAGGTAAATCACGGTTAATAGAGGAAAAAATCAACCACTCAGCTTCACGGTTAATAGATAATCACGGTTAATAGAGTCACGGTTAATCGAAGTTCAACTGTATGTGTATATGCAGGTATAGTTACCCAGCAATACTTCTGCCGTGCCAACGCTCATTTGTTTTAGTTTTATCGTTTGTTTTATTTTGGTCTGTAATCAAATACAATAATATTAATAATAATATCAATAATATTATAGAATGAAAATATAGAAGTTATGACCATTATGACCTCTTCTGGTCGAGTTCGTGTTTAAACGGACAATTTATTTTAATTTTTGTATCTTTTTTATAAAAATATTGCAATTTATTTAAAAAGAATAAAATAGTAATTTTGTAAAAATCCATTTGACAGATGTATCAGAAACTTCTGAAAAGAAATCAAAAAATAAAATAGCTACCATAGTAATTTTAATGTTCATCATTATCGTTATCGGTTATCGTTTTAGCTCGTAACCTGGGACAGTTACAAACTTGAAGAAAATCGGTTCAAATATACACTCTTTAGTGCGGAAAAAGTCAAATCGAGAGCGAAATTTGTGTGGGAGGTATATCTAAATCTGAACCGATCAGATCCACTTTAACCATCTCTACTTATATTATAAGGCACTGTGCCAAATTTGAAGTAAGTAGAGTAAAATTTGTGGTTTCCAGAGCGGAAAAAGTCAAAAGCGACATTTTTATGGTGGCTATATGTAAATCTTAACCGATTTTCTTCAATTAAATATCGTGTATCCTAGATCTGCAAAACATACTTCTAGCGATCGGACAATAATTGCGACCTGTACTTTGATTACAAGAATAGATGGACCGACAAGCAGACGGATGGATAGACAGGCGGTAATCGCCAAATCGATTCAGAAAGTGATTCTAAGTCGAACTATATTGTAAACGATGGGTGTATGGGTCTATATCGTTTCCTTGTGGGTGTTACAAACAAATATACAAAGACATAATACCCTATAGGTAGATGTCTTAAAATAATTATTTAACATTTAAATCAAGTGTATATTGTAAATAGTAGTTATAAGTGATAGTGTTAAGTGTTAATTTAAGTTGTATATATAAAATGATGAATAATTCCCTGTTTAGTAATTCGCATTTTGGGGGAAACTTTTTGATAGATTATAGATTTAGTATAAGTGACATGTATGTATAACTACAACATATAAACGTTAGAATATATAGTACTAGAAAAATACTTAAAGTATGTTAGTGATAATGTAAGAATGACTAATGTTAGCTCATGAGCGTATTAAAATGTTGTATTAAGGACATCGAATTCAATAATGCAAAGTAACAAAGTAAATGAAGTGTAATGCAGAAACAAGTAATAATAAGTCACTTTCCAATGCGACAACACGAAGTGGTGTTTACCAAACATAGTTGTTGTTGTTGTATGGTAAATTCTAACTTAAATGCTGATGTTATGTGGTTAAAAGCTCCTTGATTTAAGAATTGGCGAAAATCGTCAAGCCATCATAAATTAAATAAATGTTGTTAAATCGACTGTTGATGTTACCTCCAATTAAATATATTCTTGAAGGCTACTCATATTGAAGTGCCGTCTGCCGGGCATCACTTCATCCGCATTGTTAAAAACATCCATATTTTGATAAAATATGCGTATCGAATTTTTTTGGTCCACTACTAGTTTATCAAACTTCCGAAATGTAACTTAACTGATGAGCGTATCATTATTTTGCGAATAAAAACATAAATTAATTTCAATATCAATGTACTTACTGTCGAAATTAACATTCACGGATTTACAGAAACTTTTGATCGCCTATGTGTTTTGCAAGCAGCTGACAACAAATAGATGAAGTAATATCATGTTCTCACTTTGCCTATCCTTAAACTAATTTTGCAATCTTTTCCAAATAACTTTGTAAAAATTCAATACAATTTCTAAATTTGAAAATCGTGTTATCTTTGTTTTTTTTAAAGATGCGCACGTAATTTAAACTTGAAATTTATCGTTTACTTGTATGGCGCCCTTCAACCCAATATACAATGGAATTACAAAGATGAAGTCGGTCTCTCCGACATGCATTTTGTATACCCTCACTCTACAGAGTAGGAGAGTATATATCATTTGGGACAGAAAAAACTGTAACGCATTGAAGGAGTGACTTAAGACCCCAAGTATGTTTGGACTAAATCCGTTTCACGACGTTTGAGCCATGTCCGTCCGTCCATCTGGCTGGCTGGTTTACACGATAACTCTCGAAAGGAGTTAAGGAATCAATTCAAACTTTGCACATGGTAATATTTTTCCAAAACTTAGTTCAAGTTCGAAGATGGGCGAAATTGCCACGTCCCTTTTGGTACCTCCAACACAAATGACCCATATTCGTATGTTAAATTAAAACTTCCACACGGATATTCGGAATCGGCATTTGATAAAGTTTTTATGATCAGTTTAAGCGTACAAAATTTGGCTGGTATTGCCACGTCCTTCTTGTACCTCCCACACAAATCACCCTAACCCACGTAAAATTAAAGCTGTTATAACTTCCATAAGGATGATCAGAATGCTATTAAATTTGATATTTGGCAATGTTTTTATATACATTCCATTCATGTTGAATATGACCGATGATGCCACACCCCTTCTGGTAACTCCCACACAAAGTGGCATAAGCCTCGGTTAAAATAAAACTGATATAACTTCATACGGGAAGTCAAAATCATTTGAAATTTGATATTTTAAAATGTTTCACTTTAAACCAAAAAAATATTTACGGTTTAGCCACGCCCTTTCTTGTACCTCCCACACAATTGTCTATATCCTAGGTAAAATTAAATCCTTCATAAATCGTATACTAGTGCATGAAATCCACAATGACTTGATATTTGATCATGATTTTGGAATTGTTTTATAACTGTGGAAGCTAGGACCAAATGCCATGAACCTTCTAGTACCTTCCAGCCCTATGTAAAATTTAAGTTATTATAATTTCACTGATATGTTCTCTGAGAGTGAGGGTATATATAAGTAGGTTTAGCCGACTGACGTTTTCTGTCTATCTTTGATCGATTAAAAAGTGTTCGTAGTGTAAATGTTGTACTTATTGAGTCAAGCTGTGTCAGTCAACATTTTTTTATTTTGGCAAATATTCATATGAGCCTTACACATCACTGCCAACAGATGACGTCAGTGTGTAAAGGATATTGAAGAATGACATGTGTTAACGAAACGGAGTGCGGGTCTGAATATCAATGAGAACGCGTTTAATTACAAGGAGATTGAATTTATTAGACCATGACTATTTTGACGATGGTTGCCCGTAAATGAAATACACGTTCTGACATTTCGTTTAAAATTTAATTTATTTTTGTACTAATCTACGGCACTCTAATAGTCGTAACGTTTGCTCTTATCGTTCATATCGCACTCATGGGAATTGACAATAAATAAAATTGAAACATCAACAATAACAGCCGCAGGATATGAGCAGAAATCTCGTATGACAATAATCGTTGTTCTAATGCCTCTTAAGGGCTCATCCATGGGTGTCGTCAACAGCAGGAGATACACCAAATGAAGTTGGTAAACGTATGTACATACATATGTGAGCTATAACAGACAGGCATTCATCGCCTGGATGGTGTTGAATCAATCCAAGGGAACTTTTTTTACAAATATGTACATTAGGATGTACTGCAAAAAAATATTTAGTAGTCGCAAACAAAGTATATTTTAGTCGACTTGGGAGAAATAGAGAGTCGTATACACCCTCCACCATGGAATGAATTCCATAGTATTACAGGCATATTGGAGCATGTCAACATATTTGAAAAATTATAATAATTTGTATGGTATTTGTTTACTATTACAAATTTCAACGTCAATTTTTTACTGTTTTAATGAAATAGCATTATTATAAATTAAAAATAAAGATTACTGATGTTTCTATAGTGTGATAGTCCTCGACTATACACACCAAAATATTACTTAAATTGTATTTAATAAGTAAATATAACGCCGAAATATTCACAAAATAGCTTAAATATTTAAGGTTATTGGGAGTATTTTCTGTTCTTGTTAGAGAATATTTGGACCGATTGCAATATTAACCGTCCACAGACTCAGACTAGTGTACACACTGATTTGCATAACTCTCGTTTCAGCAGTTAACTAAGTACGAGTTTTTTAATTTTATTTGGAAAATCCTGTTTAGTTTTCAAGTCTCAGAGGAATGTACACACCGTATTTTATGATAATTTCTGCAGCCACTTGGTCGGTACCAATTTTGTCCCTTATTCGCCTTTCTGACTTTAAAATTAGTAATTTGGAAATATCTTTTTATTTTTGAGTTGTGCTCGGCATGATTTTAGATTCATTCATCAAATCTATTTTGTTAAATTGGAGACAGAAAATTTTAATTCACCGGCTCCGATGTTACTGGGAATATTTAAAATATATTTTTACGCTAATTTCCACAAAGTCACTTATGTCCTACTGGGCGATACAAGGTACCGGTAAAAATATCTGTTTTCTTCAAGAGTTTTCTTGCGGTTCAAACTCTAGCACTCTATATCCGTAAGATGAAAAATACTGTCAGGGCGCATATTATCCCTTTTTCCCAATTGTGAGAAGTTTTCCATAACAAACATTACTACTAATTTTGAAACCAATTTTGTAGAAAAATTTAATGTTTTTATTTGTTTTGTATTTTCTCGCAATCTAATTAGGTCCTGAAGTTATTATTGGGGAATTAAAATATTGAGTTTTACGTAGATATATGAAAACTGAACCGTAAACCTTTTAATTGGTGTTGCTGACAACTATCGTTAAATGGTTTAAACATAATCATATTTCAAAATACGGGGAAGCCTGTTTTCGATGTTGGCAACCTGGTTTTGAGAACCCACAAAATTTAAGTAGTTTATATCTCGCATATTAAAAAGAAGTGGAAGCGCGTACAATTCAAAATAAAAGATTTCGTTTGCTGAATTACGTAGAATGGCTGGATTTGCGTACAAATACTAATTTGCGGTACGAAGTTGGAAAAATTAATATAAATTTAACTAATTGAAAAGAAGTAATGATCGGATTGTATTGCATATCGTCGCCATCGCAGCAAAAGTAGCTATGTGTAATGTTTCGAAAAAATTTTCTTATTGCATTTGAAATCTAATTCCGTTATACGTTTACCCACCAATGCATTTTTCGATATCTTTATTGGTTCAGATTGTAGCAAAAGTAGCTATGTGTTTCAGGAATAAAAACTCTTATCAAAAGTAGCTATGTTCTCCAGTCCATAGCTATGTTTTTTCGAACAAATTTCAAATGAAAAAATAAACATTTTTGAAATGAAATCGAAGGATAACTTTGAACGATTTGGTAGTGTTTTACGACACATTCTAACATGAACCACTAGTTTAGAGTTTTGAACCAAAACTTATGTATGTCGAAAAGCTGGGATCTAATCACGGCATTCGTAACGTATGTATTCATTTTCTAATCGATGCTTTCCATTTTGAGAATTTTTGCAAATATTTTTATTGGAAATTTTTGGAGAGGGCTTACAGGGGAGGTCAGCTGACAGAATGATTCAAGAAGTAAATTAAATATATATAAATTATGATCTTTACTTAAAAATAAAATAAATTTACACTTGCGAAATAAAGTTGTCGCCTTTTTGGAAACGATTTAAATGGCACATTTCTTGGAAGTTTTGTTTTTAGATGCGTGTAAAATCTAATAGAAGTTAAAAATTGACACCAATCTTTTAACTTGTTTATTTAAAATTGTATAAGCAATTAACAAACTATATAATTTGAACGATTGGGCTAATAATGAGATCGGAAGGTTAAAAATATCAAACCAACCTCGCCAAAAAATATGACGTTTTTCCTATAACTCACATATCGCTTAAACTATAAATTGATATATTTACGAACACTATCACTGATGGCCTATGCTCCGCAAGGATTAAAATGAAAATTGTGATGGAGCGTTATTGTAGTTTTAGCACTCATTTCAGAATTTGGACTGTACGCACTAGAGATCTAAAATTTTGCAAATCGTCTGGAAAATACTTCTACTCTGGACATGTGAAATTTCGTCGAGATATATTTATCCCTTTAAAAATTACGGAATTAACTCCAAAAATCTATTTGGAACCTGTGTTTCGGAACGATTTTATGACATATCAAAACTTGGACCTAAATTGTATGTTCCGCTTTTCCACCTGTTCCACTTTTGCTGTAGATGTTCCTTAGCAGAAATGTATGGATAATTTAATCAATATCCTATTTAAAATGTGGATTCTGGATCAGTAAATCGAAATAATAAATCTGGTCCGAAATTTAAAAGAAAAAATCTCCTGTCAAATTTCACGGTGATCGCACAACAATTGCTATCTGTTCTTTGATCATAAGCTTAATGGTATAGCTTGATTATTTCTTGGTGTTGCAAACATTTATTTTTTATCAATTGTGGACCTACAATTTTTAAATTAGTTTACTAGATATTATTTAAATGAAATACTTTATTTTTCCATTTGAAGTGACATGTATTCCAGCATCTCATCTTAAAACGCTAAAACTCATGAATATTACATCAAAGATATATTAATGATATTATTAATGAATTGTTTAAACCTCCATGTCTAACGACTTCCTAGATTCCCAAAATCTCGTTCAGCTAAAATAGCTATGTGTATGAAATATTGAAATTTAAATAAATAAATTCTGTAATAAAAGTAGATATGTGTAGTTTTTTAGAAAATCATTTAAACACGCTAAAACGACATAAATTAATGATTTTTTGATAAATTTATGAGAAATGGGTGTAGGAAAAAACCAAAAATCAATCATATCCAAATTATCGCGAAATGAGAAAAGTAGACAGTTTTTATGCTCTCCTGAACAATTGGGAAAAAACGAAATGAGAAAAGTAGACAGTTTTTATGCTCTCCTGAACAATTGGAAAAAAACACATAGCTACTTTTGCTACGACGGCGACGATATTTAAATTTGCATTTTAAAGTTCTACACGTAAAGTATATTTTGAAAGATTTCGACAACTGAAAATTAACTCCAAACTACTAGTTGCCTCGCAATCGATTCCACTCGTGGAAATGTTTTTTTCCGTGGCAAAGAAAACAATTGTCCGTTTTTGACAAATATTTTGGTTATATAATGTTCTCAAATCTCATCATTACATTTTTACTACATTTCCTTCTAAATTTTAACCAATTTGTAAGTGGCTGTTGGTATTAAGAAATAAACGTTAAATGTACTGATTATCTTAAAATTCATTAGTGCCTGTCCCTGTTGCATATTAATTATATATTTTAGGTGATATTTGTCAATATTATTGAAAAATGGTTATGCGAGTTTCTCCGGGTTTTTTTAGTTTTGAATTTTTGAATAAACCTAAAACCAGTTTCACGAAAAAATTGTTTTTTAACCTCTCCAGTTTTACGGTACGGTCTAATGCACATACAACATAAATTGCTTGAAGCAAGCTGACTTCAAGGACAAACAATGCTGTTTAAAGATAACTGCGAAATACTTTCATAAATACCACCGTAGAAAGTAATCATAGTTAGCAAACGTCTTTCTCCATCAAATAAACAATTGTTGTTTTGCCACCGAATCTTAAAGTCACTGTCACCATGGGAATAAGGAAATTTTCAATATTTCATTTATTTATAGATAGTATTTCATGGTTAATGGAAAGTATTGATGTCTTGATCTCGGTTTCATTTTTAGAGGAGTTTTTCAAACAATAACCAAAAAAGCAACTAGCAACAAATATATATTATGCAAATCTTAATGTAACTTTTAGTGACAGCTCAGATGTATATGTCCTTCGTATTTTAGCATTTATCGGTTAATAGGCATGTATTTTTCCATTTCAGGTGAGACGGTCGTAATTGATCGTATAATATTGAAATTAGATGTGCCGGCTGATCCTCTTGAGACCCGCATGCGTTTTATAATAGACTTGTATTTAAGTACTTTATATGAGTTAACTAGCAAATATCCGCTACTTCGTACGCGGAAATTTTTCAAATGGGGTGGTATTGACAGTACGTTATCTCGGTATTCAAACTTTTTTTTATATTTTGAAATTGCCTTAGTCTATGGATATCACTTTCAGGGTAAATCGTTTGTAAACGCTCACAACTTTGGAAAAAAAATTACTTTGCGCAACTACGTATTCAGGGGGATATTCACACTAACTTTTCGATTCGATTTATACACCTTGTACAAATAAAAAAATCCATTTATATCGTGCCATCCATTTATACGTAGTCCATAGGTTAGATTTTACACGATTTCACCCACGAATTATGAATTTTGAAATATTCATAATTCGTTCCAAATTTCAAGATTCTAGGCCCAGCCGTTTGGCCAGGGTGGTGGTACAATTTTTATCCCGTTAAAAGTACAGATGTGGAAAGTTCCTTTTTATTAGTGATCTGCGCTGTAAAACGAATATGCACACCGAATTTCATTATTGTAGCATCATCCGTGTTGTTGGTACCTTTATTATCCCTTTTCAACGTTTACCCTTTAAAAGTACAAAATTCGTTCATTTTGCGTTTCTACGCATTTCGAGGTATGTACACACCGATTTTTTGATTCCAGCTCCATCCGTTTAATTGGTACACTCCCCAAAAAGTACGAATTTTAAAAATATTTTCTTGGGCGCTTTGAAGCTAACTGGTGATTTTTTAGCTATTATCTCTTTGGCAACACTGGTTTAAACAGCTGACGCACGTTTCGTGTTTTGTTTCACTGTCAAACACCTTCAGTTTGGTCTATAATTTATCCATGAATCGTCTTACAAACGAACAACGCTTGCAAATTATTGAATTTTTTTTTATCAAAATGCGTGCTCTGTTAAGAAAGTTCATCGCGCGCTTCTTCCATTTTATGGTCAGTTTAACCCACTGAAGCTGCTATTTGGGCTATTGTGACTAAATTTATCACCAAATTTACATTGTTGTACATTAAACCACGCTTACGTAGAGTGCGAACTGAAGAAAATATCGCAGCTGTATCGGCCAGTGTTAATGATGACCATCAATTATCGATTCGTCGTCGTTCGCAGCAATTGGGCCTCTGTTACTCAAAAACGTGGAAATGCCAAAATTGGACTAAGCGGATGGACCATTTGAGGCGCAGTCAAGGTCAACATTTGCATGAAATAATCTTCAAACATTAAATTATATGGACCGTACTATCGATTCAAATAAAGATTTCATGCATTTTTCTGAATTGTATGTGTTTTTTTTTTTTTGAAAAACGTTGAAAGCTTTTAAAAAATCACCCTTTATAAGAGGAATTTTTGTAACAAATTTCAAGATTCTATGCCTAACCATTTGATCATTGCTGTGGTACTACTTTTATCCCTTTCAACTCCATTTTACCCCTTAAAAGTACCTTCAAATCTGATCTCTACGCCGAAGGAGAAATGGACACATCAAATTTCATGATTCTAGCTCTAGCCGTTTGGTCTGGGGAGTGATAAGTCACTCAATCACGCAACTCTTTTATATATATATAGATTTAAAATCCATATAAGACGACGCACTTTGGATCAGAATCAAAATTCATATTATTACGCCAAATGTCTGCACTCGAATCACCAGCTATCCGTCCGTTCATCTGTCTCTCAATTTGTCCGTTGTTCATCCAACTTTGTGATCAAAGAACAGATCATATAATAATGACAAAGTGCAGATTAATGGAAAATTAAAATTAATTTATTGTTAAATAAACAATACACAAGGACAGCGACTAAGTATGTAATTTCAAATCATCCGTATACATTTTATCATACAAGATGGAGCTTTTTTGTTTGATAGCACTTTCTATCCTTTTGGTGTCACCGAAAAATCCACTTATATTGAGCATCTACATATGGGCATCTCCCAGTGGGCCGGACGCGACATTCGCACGCCAAAACCAAGAAATAAACTGAAAACTGAATTTACATTGAAATGGATGCTACAAAAATCAGAAGTACTTTTGAAGCTCTTATAGAAATATAAAAAGTTCAGTGATTTTTTGAGTGATGAAGGTCAGGCGATATATTTTGTTCGTAGATTTATGAAATATGAAAATTATCTCTTAGATTTTACAAATATTTCCACGCGCAGTAAAAAAGTAGTAATTTTCGTTATAATATTTTTTAATAAAAATAAAAGAGAACAAGTTATCTTCCAGTTTCATAATAAAACAAGTTGTCAAAATAAAGAAAAAATAAAATTAAAAGTGTAGCGGATGTATATTATATATTTTGATATCATTTATTTCATTCGTTAATCTGTATTGAAAATAACTAATAACGTAACGTTTGAATTTCCCCCAAGTTATTAAACCAACTACTTATTTACTCATTTTTTACGAGAGTTTAAATATTTATTTATGTTTCAATTCCATGCAACTCTCTTATGTTTCATGTTTATGTTCCACTGGATACTAGACTACTTGTATGAATTTACTCCTTGCTTTATAAGCCTGTAACTCTAGACTAGGGAGGGGCGCGACTCACGTGAATTGCGTGATCGTGAGCAAAATTTATTTTACTCACGTGAGCGTGCGTGAACGTGAGGAACAAAGAAATGTTCGTGCGTGAATGTGCGTGAGTCTAATTTCTGCGTGAATTACGTGATTTTTTCGTGAGTCGCACATATTTATTAATTCCTTTATTTTCATTTTATTTCGTTTAAAAATGTCAAGTTTTCCATTCAATATATATATATTAAACAAAGTGCTTCAATGCAGATATAATTTCCATTTTTTTATTATTTAAGGAAGCATTCGCTGCACCAACACTAGGCACAGCATTTATATGTTAGTTCAATAAAAAACTAATAACTGATAACTGATATGTCAATGTCCGATTTTTAACTTATTTTGCGTTAAACTATACGATATATGACACTGTAATTTTGTATACTACTTTTAAAATATGAATTTAAGACAAACATCGCAAACGTAGTGATTTAAATGATAAAAGTTTCGGATTTGCGATGCGTTATTCATTTCGATTTAGAATGTATATATTATTTTCTTTGTGGAAATTGTTTGCGTGCTTTACGTGAATCACGTGAGCAAAAACGTTCACGCACGCTCACAAATTTCGTGCGTGATTCAATTTTTTCCTCCGTGAGCGTGCGTGAACGTGAACCAATAATCACTCACGCGCACATCTCTAACTCCAGTTTTAAGATGTCATTCGAATTTAACTTTTGGACAGTAAAGAATTTAAAACCTAAGCGCTTACCGGCTATTATTTCAAAAACAAATAAAACCATAAAAATATAAATTCATAATCACTTTATGACACTAAATGACCGTAAGGACTCTAGTGGCTAAAGTGAATCTGAGAACGAGTACTGTCGATTTATCACTTACTCGGACCAGATAATAATATTCATATCACCCTTAAATATCATTTATTACAAAAGCTATTAGTGTGGTCTGATTTAATTTTTTGGTAGACCTTTTTTGGGAGATGCCACTCGTTTCCATTTTTCCGATTTATGTTAAGCGATTCCATGAGCAAATTCTAAGAATTTTCACGGCTTATTTATATTGTCAGAATATCTGTGGGTCATATTGTCAATATATTCCAAAATTATCCATTTGAAAAATATTTCATGCACCATGATTGGTAATTGTATGATCGATGGTAATTTAATACAGACTCGCTACAATAATGGTAGGCAACACAAATAAAATTAAACATTTTATGTCTAAATTTAAACATCGATGTGTAAAATTAAACATTGAAATGTTTAAAATTCAACTCTTGATATGTTGCAATTTAAACATTGACATTACAGCTGGGCCTAGAATCTTGAAATCTGGTATGGGTATTCCTCTTGCGGCATAAAGGCATCCCAAAAAGTGGCTTTTGAAAAATTCGTATCTGAGGGGTTAAATGCGGCAATAGGGACAAAAATGGTACAAAAAACAGGGTTGAAGCTTGAAGCATGAAATTTGGTGTGTACATTTCCCTTACAGCGTAGAGATCAGGTACGAATGGAGTTTTTCGTAATTCGTATTTGAACGGGTAAAATGGGGTTGAAAGGGATACAAATGGTACCGCAGCAATGAACAAACGGTTGGGCCTAGAATCTTGAAATTTGGTAGGCAAATTCATCTTATAGCTTCAACGCGTCCAATAAAATAATTTTTTAAAATACGTACTTTTTGGGGGTGAAATCGGGTAAAAAGTGATAAAAAAAGGTTCCAACAAAACGGATGACGCTACAATAATGAAATTCGTTTTACTGCGAAGATCACAGATAAGAAGGAATTTTTCGAAATTTGTACTTTTAAAAAACACAACTGACGCTGCAATCATGGAATTCGGTTAGAATATTCGCCTTACAGTATATATGAGTGATAACAAGGACTTTTCACGAAGTTTGTACATTTAAGGGGTTAAACATTGTACCACATTCCTTCCAAACGACTGGGCCAATAATCTTGAAATTTGGAACCGACAGTACTCTTATAGCACGAATGCGTCCTAGAAAATATTTTTGCAAGATTCATATCTTTTGGGAGACGGAGCTGGAATCATGACATCCATTCATTCTCAAAATGTTTAGAAACGCAAACTGGAGGAATTTTTCGAAATTCGTACTTTTTTCGAAAGTTATACTTTTAAGTAGAAATCTGAACAAAAATCGATTAAAATGGTACCCACCAATATATCGAATAAGGTATATAGGGTCTTAAATCACTCTGAGTTACACATTTTTCTATCCCAAATGCTTATATATAACCCCAGAAAGAAACAAATAATTTTCTACTTTATATGATTTTTTGTAAGATAATTGCTTCAATTTGTGTGCCTACCTAAATTAATCTATTGACTGCGTATAAATTATTCTTTGTTTAATTTGTACGAGGGCGACAAAAACCAATTCGGTGTATAAATTCCTCCAGCTACGTAGGATCTGGAATCGAGAATTTGGTGTGAATACGTAGTTGCGCAACATAAGCGTTTTTTTTTTCAAACGTTGTGAGCATTTACAAGAGATTTACCCTGAAATAAATAATATATATAGTAAGGATAAACATAAACATGTTGAAAACTAAGCATTTAATATGTAAATTTAAACGTATTTTTTTAATGTGTAATTTTAAATTTCAGCAGTCATTGTCTGAAAATTAAGAAGAATTTTATAGTATCAAAAAATATTTTATTATGATTTTAAAAAAATACATACTACAATACAACGTAAACAATTAATATTTTTTCTGTTCACGGTTTGATTTTGGATATTTATAGAAAACCCGAACCAAAAACTCCATGAACTGTGACACCTGACGGGGTAATACTATATTGAAACCGTAATAATATTTTATTGCGTCAGTTAGGGAATTTAAATATTTTTAGATTTCTTCATCAAAATGATCCTCCAAAACTGATGTCCTATATCTATATTGCTCTGAAATAAAAAAAAAAATATATTTTTTTATCTGTACAGATTGTTGTATTAACGTGTGTATTTTGCAAATTTGGAAATGACTCCTTTACATGCAGTAGATTAGATTTATTTTCTTTTTGACTTATCTATTATTTTTCCAATAGCTTTATTGTAAAATGTTTTGATCATTTTTATTTTTTTTTTTCTCCTTTTTGGAAAGGAGTAAGATGAAATCATTTGATCAAAACCTTTTACAATAATGCTATTGGGAAAAATTAGGTACATCAGAATATTTTACGACGAGATATAAGAGATAGAAATTGGAGAATTGTTTCATTTTCCATTACATTATATTTTTGTACAGGTCGTTTTTGTGGCGATTGAAGAAAGACATGGGGTGACAGCAGTAACTTTATAATTTCCAAATTTAAGGTTATACACTAGTGTGGTATCTATGAATAAATAGACTTACGTTTTATACGCACAATAATTGGAATATATTTTTGGAAGCACGTTTGTAAAAGTTTTGTTTTTATAATTGCTTACTGAGAACTGGGGCGTATTGGCGTCGGTTGCTTTACTACTTTTTGTGTTCAAGATTAAACACAATTGTCGCAATTTTCAACATGATGTGTTTAAAATTCAACAATGCTTGTGTACTATTCAACAAATGATGTATAAAAGAACAAATTGTATTTAATTTTACACAATAAAGATTTAAAATTACAAAAATAGGGTATATGAATGCAATTTTAAACTATCTAAATCATTTTTTATACACTCAAATTGTAAATTTACACTAAAAATTACACACTTTTCCATAGTAATTTTAAATTTCGTATATCGACTTTGACTTGAGACGAAAATCGACTTTTTACTACAAACAACGACGAACGAAATTCTAAGACGATCTAGCCATGTCCGTCTGTCTGTTGAAAGCACGCTAGCTGCCGAACGAAGTGAGCTAAGCCGTTCAAATTTTCCGTGAATGTGCCTTATGGTTGCAGATCGGATGGGATTGAAAGTTGGCGAAATCGGCGTAAAGGGAAAATTCCTTCTATAAGAAGGACTGAAAATACCCCCTAATATTTAGATTATTTAAGCATTTTTTGAAAATTTCAGTTCAGCCGGCCGAATCCTCCACCACGGAGTGCATTCCTCAGTATTGCCGGCAAATTAGTGGCTGTCGACTTTACATAGAAAAACGTACACATGAGGCGTCAATCATTTGCAATTTATTGATTCAGCTACAGACAAAGTGACGGAAATGTAAACATCTCAAAGCAGTGATGCCAAAACTAGGGAATTTTCCCTTTTCTAGGGAATTTCATCGTTAAAATAGCTGCCTAGGGAAAAAGGGGAAGGAATTTCACATTTGTTCATATCTAGGGACTTCTGTGAAATGTTCATAAAAGTTCACCCTAACCAACTTTGTAGCGTAGAAAATAAACTTTGAAACGTGTATTTCAGATGGAAAGCAAGTTTTATCGCCACGCAGTTTATTAGGTTGAACCCAAATGAAACGAAGTTCGTTTTCAATCTGGTAACTACACATTTCGGTTTTTTGTTGACAAATGTATGAGAGCAATATGGCAATGTAAAGAGTGATTTTTTTGAGGTTAGGATTTTCATGCATTAGTATTTGACAGATCACGTGGGATTTCAGACATGGTGTCAAAGAGAAAGATGCTCAGTATGCTTTGACATTTCATCATGAATCGTCTTACAAACGAACAACGCTTGCAAATTATTGAATTTTATTATCAAAATGCGTGCTCTGTTAAGAAAGTTCATTGCGCGCTTCCATTTTATGGTCAGTTTAATCGACCCACTGAAGCGGCTATTCGGGCTATTGTGACTAAATTTCGCACCAAATTTACATTGTTGGACATTAAACCACCAACACGCTTACGTAGAGTGCGAACTGAAGAAAATATCGCAGCTGTATCGGCCAGTGTTAATGATGACCACCAATTTTCGATTCGTCGCCGTTCGCACCAATTGGGTCTCTGTTACTCAAAAACGTGGAAATGCCAAAATTGGACTAAGCGGATGGACCACCTAAGACGCAGCCGCGGTCAACATTTAAATGAAATTATCTTCAAAAAGTAAATGTCATGGACCAATCTAACGTTTCAAATAAAGAACCGATGAGATTTTGCAAATTTTATGCGTTTTTTTTTAAAAAAAAGTTATCAAGCTCTTAAAAAATCACCCTTTAGTATTAATTTGTTTCAACTGCCGACATACTGATGAGAAAAAAGCTTAGAGTAAATAAAAATTGCAATATCTTTAATTTTTCAATTTTTGTGGTTCCCAAAAAAATATAAAGGTATGTACTTTAAAATTTTCAAAAGATGTACATAAATGTACAAGTTTTCCATTTTACAGGAGATGTCTTCAAGTGATTCTTTATCTGAAGACTGTGGACCCAGCAAAAAGAAGTATTACAAACAAATGTTTTGCAAAAAGTGGCTCGAAGAAGATGCATTCAAGGGGTGGTTGGAGGAAGTAAAGGAAGACAAATATAAGTGCAAGTGCATCGCCTGCAATAAAATTTTATATTGCGGAAAATCGGACCTTTTAAAACATAGTGGGAGCAAACAACATACAAAAAAAATTCTGTCTGCTAAAAACACTAAAGTTGTGGATAAATACTTCGTAAAACAATCGAGAACTCCCGACGCCGTAGCAAATTTTGAAATGCGACTCAGCATGTTCTTTGCAGAGCATAACGTTGCACTTCAAATCATTGACCATTTGCTGCCACTCCTGAAAGAAGTGGTGCCCGATTCAAATATAATAAAAGAAAGCAAATTAGGAAGAACAAAATGTTCAAAAATAATACAAAATATTTTGGCTGAGGAAGAAAAAGCAAAGCTTATAACTAAATTGAAAACAAATAAATTTTCGGTTTTAGTGGATGAGAGCACAGATATATCACAAAAGAAAAATATGTGTGTTCTGGTTAGATTTTTTGACGAAGAAAGCGAACAAGTATCTGCAAAATTGCTCGATCTGTTACAAGTTGGTGTCGACGGAACTGCTGCCACCCTGTATCATATGTTTAAAACCAAAATCCTTAATTATAATATTCCTTTTGAGAACATTATTGGACTTTGCTGCGATGGGGCAAATACAATGGTAGGTAAACATAACTCGTTTGCATCTCACCTACTTGTGGACAACCCACAGACGACTGTAATTAGATGTATTTGTCACTCAGCTGCACTTATTGCTAGTAGTGCTTCCCCGAGCTCCTGAAGAATTGATTCGTCAAATTGGCAATTACTTATCAGCCAGCTCAAAAAGGTGTGCGGAGTTGGAACAATTTCAAATGTTGTTGAATGATGACAAAAGAGCAATTTTAAGAACATCCAGCACACAATGGTTGTCTCGTCAAAAGTGCATAGAACGCATGCTGGAATATTGGGAGGCCCTAAAGGAATATTTTAAATATTCGTACAATAATGATAAATTAAAAACTGCTGAATGGATTTGCAATGAATTCAATAATGAGTGTAACAAAGCATATCTCCTATTTTTAAAATATGTTTTAAATTACTTCAACTCATTAAACGCAATGTTTCAGGGAAAAGTTGTATTAGTTCATGTTCTTCATTCTGAATCAATAAAAATCTTTTTGAAACTTGGCCAGAACTTTATAAAGAAAACGGAATTAAATCCAAACTGTAAAGTCCGATCTCCACATATATCACTACCTATTAAAGACATATTTGTCGGTAATGAATGTGAGGCGTTTCTCGAAAAGATGCCAGAAAATACCATGCTGCAAATAAAATCAGATTGCCTAAAATTTTATATCACTGCGACAGAGGCGATACAAAAACGGCTGCCATTAGAAACGGGTACAATTTTTGAAGAAATCGGATTTTTGAACCCTATAGCAGCACTTGGAGATAACAAACACAATTTTAAATTCAATTTATTGTGCCAAAAATATGAAATTAATTTATGTGATCTTACTCAAGAGTGGAGAACACTGGAGTTCAATTTTTCTAAAAATGAAATCAAGGCATTTGAAGAAATGGATATGGTACAATTTTGGTGCAAAATAATTAAAAGTAAAGATTTCACCAATAATTTATTGTTTCCCAATTTGTCTAAACTAGTAAAACTTCTTCTGACATTGCCTCACGCGAATGCAGACGCTGAAAGAATTTTTTCTATAATTACCGATGTAAAGACAAAGAAACGTAATAAATTGAGTCATAGTATTTTAAGTTCAATTTGCATAATACGTTCTGCGTTACAAAACGACGCAATTACATGCATGAACTTTAATTGCAGTCAAAGTCATTTCGAAATGTTTAAGTCGAAAACTTTTTATGATTAGAAATATTTTATTCTAATTGCATAGATCTCTCTAATACATGTATATATGACTGATTTTAAACTTTTTTTGTTTAGTTTTTATGTTTGTCTTTGAATTGTTATTTTAAATTTTTATTCAAATGAATTAAATCGAATAAATTGCTTACATTTATTTAACCCTAGAAAGATAACCCTATTGGAAGCTACGGAAAAGATAACCATACGTCTGTGGGACGTATCATAGTTTTTCTTTATGGTGACAACATTTTTGGAAATATTTTTTACCTTTTTTGTACTTACATGGATTCTTTATATATTTCTTTATTATTTAAATGCGTTATTGGCTACTGTAGACGACTGAGAAAAACAAAAACAGCAACGTGTTGCACAAACATTCGAGAGAGGGAGAGCGAAAAATTAAAAAGGCATACGTCTCTCAGACGTAGGTTATCTTTCTAGGGTTAAAAATATGTATTTTATCTTCATTTTTAACGGACAAATTTCTAGGGAAAAATATAGGGAAAATTTTGTTGCCAATCTAGGGAAAAAAGGGATTTTTTTTGTGTGCCTAGGGATATTTCCAAAAATCTTCTGGCATCACTGTCTCAAAGATTCGTTATGTTTCGGGTCCACATTAGAAGGTGCACATCTAATTTCATGATTCTAGGTACATCCGCTTACTTGGTACCACTTTTTTCATTTTGACTCTTAAAATACTAATTTGGAGAAATTCTCATATTTTGCGTGTCTATGAAGACAGACGAGTGTGAACACTGAATTTCATGATCCTAGCTACAGACGTTTGCTCGGTACCAGTCTTATCCCGTTTTGATCCTGAATGTACCATTATCGAAATATATCTTTATTTTACACAGAGAATTCCATTATTCTAACTGCAGCCGTTTGATTGACACATTTTTTATCCCCTTTTGGGCCATTTTCTGCCTAAATTTACACATTTCGAAAAATTCCTTTATGTTTCGCGTTTATTCAGTCAGATGAATGCTTACACCGAATTTCATGATTTCAACTTCAACGGTTTGGATGGTAACAAAAATGGTATCACAATTTTCCTAATATGGTACCACACTTCTATGTAAAGTCGAAAGCCTGTAATCTGTCGGTAATACTGTGGAATGCATTCCGTAGTAGGGTATATAAGAATTGATCCGGCCTAAATTAACGCAGTATTGCTTGTTTTATATCAAATCGAAAACTTGATTAATCAATTTTGGAAATCGAAAAAGTTGGTCGTTGAGTCGAAAATCGATTCTCATCGTTAATTACCTAACACTACATAGTCACCCGAAATACAAAAAGATATGATATTTGTAACACCAAAAGGATGGAAAAAAATAAAAAATGATATATAAAAAAATTAAATGATGTTCGTTGGTAATCACATCGTTTGAGAAAGGCAGAAGAGATTTGGCTGATCCTTGTTACAAACTCTTCGCTGTAGTCCGAACTGGGGTTTAAGATTAAAAAACTTTTGGATAGTTGACCAAAAAATAGGAATATTTAAAAAAAACTTAAAGTGCCTTTTTCTATTGAATTTTTGATTGAACTCAAGGTTATAAGTCTCAATTCAAGCAATGGATATGCAAAATTCTTTTATGTTATGTTCGTTATGATTATACGAAAGTTTTCGGAAGACAAAAATTCAGATAATTATAAAAAAAGTCAGAAAATTTGGACAAAATGCAATGTTTTTTTCAACTATTCAACCGTTGGACTATTATTTGTGGGGTGCCCTCAGCAGCCATTTGAATGAAATTATATTCCATTAATAACCGGATTGATTGTACTTTCAAATAAAAAAGAAATTTGAGAAAATATTCAGTAGTTTTTAATAGCATTTTCAAAAAAAAAATTATTTGGCGGACCCTATATTTTATGCACTTTTTGTCAGAGCTGACGATAAGAATGACATATTTTGTTGATTCATTTTTATTTGGTTCATAATTCCAGTTCGTAATCAGTCATAGAAATAAACAGGGAAATCCAGTTACACGTATATGAAGTATTTTCACCGATTCGTGAACCAAATACAAAGAGGACATTTCTGAAAATTCACAATGAGGCATTGAATGCGACTAATATTAGCACAACTCGGAATGACAGCGCCACACCGGAAAATCCTTTTTGATAATACCAATTATGACAAAAAACCGCTCGCAAATCGATGCTTGCTTCATCAGAAATTTCAGCTGCGCTCTTTGAAGACTGCCGTAATGCACACTGGTTGCGATATATATGGAAATTATGGAAACTCTATCGTGCAACCTTTCAAAGATCTGAGGTAGCCAACGTTTTGATCGGTCCGGAGAAGTGTACTATGGCGCACTGTTGGTTCAATGATTCTGTTGGAAGGTGATTTTCGATTTACCTTATGGGCGAATCCACGGCAATATCCAGCTGACGAACAGAATCATGTGTCGTGGAACGCCCAATCTGGAGAATTTTCAAACCAATTGCTGGACATTTGCACTAGAAAATGTCTGTTGATAATGCGAAAGTTGATATTTAGATCTTTTCAGTTCGTGTTCCCATACGTTGGTCCAAGTCGTGCGTCGTTGAGCGAACATGCTACATTGGCCGCGAAAAACATTGGATTGGGGGATTCTGTTTCTAGAGAAAATTATGTTGGCAACCGCAGACTATCGCCTCAGAATCATCAGTTAATACTAGACTATTTTTTGCAATGACACTGGGAAGTGGGGAAATAAACGAATAGCATAAGAAACGCTTCTTAAAGCTAAGCACGAAGATGAAGATATTTTGAGACCACACTCCGCTATTAAATCGGCAATTAACGTACTACACTCATGAAAGATTTGAAAGATGGAACTGTTACAAATACACAAATGATTCTCATGATCTCAATATTAAAAAATCGATATAACCATCATTATGTTTGCATATGTTGCATTGATTAAAATTGCATAAAAATCCGCTGCCGATTAATGATTTTTTGGTGATTTTTACCAAACACTACCAGTGATTTCACGGCCTACTCCACCCTTTTTGTGGAAAACATCACGACATTTAAATTATGTACTATCAAGAGTTTCGAGTTGCAGAACGACGAATCTGCACAATTATATTCAAAACACTTGCTTGAAAGTGTCAATGGCAAAATCGCCTTATAAATGACGACCTTCTGCATTATATTCCCCGTCGATGTATCCAGGAAAATCAAACTCATGAAACATTGTTCAACATCCAGTTAAGCGAAAGTGCAGACACTTCCATTGGCGTAATCTGAATTAGATATCCATGATCGTATCTTTAAATTGAAAAGCTATGCCAGCAAACGTTAATCGATGCAATAATCACTGAGAACAACATTTTTCTCATTTGAAATAACTTTTCAAAAATTTACACGACGATCACAAACAAACCAATTGAGATATGGACAGGAAAATTGTTGTCGGGTCTGCTAGTTATATATATAATAAAGGTCTACCAAGAAAATGAAATCAGACCACTTTTAACTTTACTTTTTTCCTTATTTCGACAAATTTTTTATTATGAAACTTGATTTATTTTTATTAAAAGTTGATGTTATTTCTGATGTACCTAATTTAAAAAATCTAAGAGATAATTCTCATATTTCATAAATATACGAATAAAATATATCCCCTGACCTTCATTTGCATGTAAAGAGTGATTTTTTTGAGGTTAGGATTTTCATGCATTAGTATTTGACAGATCACGTGGGATTTAAGACATGGTGTCAAAGAGAAAGATGCTCAGTATGCTTTGACATTTCATCATGAATCGTCTTACAAACGAACAACGCTTGCAAATTATTGAATTTTATTATCAAAATGCGTGCTCTGTTAAGAAAGTTCATTGCGCGCTTCCATTTTATGGTCAGTTTAATCGACCCACTGAAGCGGCTATTCGGGCTATTGTGACTAAATTTCGCACCAAATTTACATTGTTGGACATTAAACCACCAACACGCTTACGTAGAGTGCGAACTGAAGAAAATATCGCAGCTGTATCGGCCAGTGTTAATGATGACCACCAATTTTCGATTCGTCGCCGTTCGCACCAATTGGGTCTCTGTTACTCAAAAACGTGGAAATGCCAAAATTGGACTAAGCGGATGGACCACCTAAGACGCAGCCGCGGTCAACATTTAAATGAAATTATCTTCAAAAAGTAAATGTCATGGACCAATCTAACGTTTCAAATAAAGAACCGATGAGATTTTGCAAATTTTATGCGTTTTTTTTTTAAAAAAAGTTATCAAGCTCTTAAAAAATCACCCTTTATATATGGAAAAACAAAGTTCCCAAAAAATCGCTGAACGTTGTATATTTCTATAAGAGCTTCAAAAGTACTTCTGTTTTTTGTAGCGTCCGTTTCAATGCAAATGTAAAATTGTTTATAATTTTGTACTAATTTTTACTAAATCCTGACGATATACTTTTAAAATGTAGTACTCTTTAAGAGCTTCAGAACACTAAAAAGGCTGATCGACTTTTTCAGTTTCATTCTTGTTTTTGCCTAGTTAAAGGCGTGCGAATGTCGCGTCCGGGCCACTGGGAGATGTCCATATATATATTATATAGACCGGCTCAGAATCACTTTCTGAGTCGATTTTTAGTCCGTCTGTCTGTCCAATTATTGTCCGAATCTAACAAAAATTGGCACAAGTAAGTTTTCCAGGCCAAGGACGAACGATATTTAATTTGATACAAATCGGTTCAGATTTAGATATAGCCCCATACAAATGTCGCTCTCCATTTGGCTTCATCTGTTCAAGAAACCACATATGTTACACGATTTGTTTCAAGTTTGGCACAGTAACTTATATTTCAACTAAAAACATCTATTTGGATATGGGTACCATACAAATTGCATTCTCGATTTGACTTTCCACTCTAGAGACCACTAATATCGTTCCCCGGATTCATTTATAATGGGGTAAAAAGCAGTGGGTATCATATAGTCTTTCCATACTTGTTTATATTTGCATATGGCAAAATCTCAGAAAATTATAGGCCTCTACGTGTAAAACCATAACATGGAATTTATTTAAAGCAATACGAACTTAAACTTAATTGAAATTTTTTACCTCTCCAGAAAACTAATAAAATGTGAGTTTCGTCATTTTGCATTTCGTATGATGACTTGGAAGACACATATTAAGGACATGCTGCAACAACTGAAAATTAATTCAAGGAAGATGCATTGGTAATAATATTGAAAAATAATATTCTAGTGTACAAGACGATACTAAAACCGTGTGGATATTTGATATCAAGCTACAACGGCCTGTCGGCAATTGCAGCGTTGAACTTATTTAAAGACTCCAAAATAAAATACGTCGTATGATTGGCGAAGGTGCTTGGGTTGGTGACTAATAAACATTTTCATCAGAACTTAAAAATGCAAACCGTTAAAGACGAAATAACTAGAAACAAACTATCTGCATTTTCCTATCAGACTTAATATTAAAAAATATAAACAAATTAATTTTAAAATAAGTGACTACAAACATTTTCTGTCAATGTCCATCTTTTTCAATTTTGTACAGATTGAATTTAATATTGTGATATTTTATTATCTAACAAAATCTATAAATTAATTAAGACGTACGTTTTCGGTTTGGGACAAAACGCGAAGTACAACTAAAGCAGCCTTTATATTACGCGATCCAGTCCCGCGATCTGTCAAAAATGACAGGTTGCGTGAAAACTCGCATAGTGTAAACAAAACTACACGATTCCGTAAGAGGATTTTATTATTTTTTTTTTAATTTGTCAAAAACTGTCTAGCCAAAATAAACCATTGGAAAATAAAGTATAAGCCAATATACATACATTAGAGTGGCTTCTTTTGTGAGGAAGGAAAAAATGTTGTTGATGTTCCCGACTAAAATGAAAGATTGGTTGGTTTTATGTGTTCTCCCAAAATATTTCGCTTTTATTAGTGTCCGTTCGTGAGCTGGACGCGGTCAAAATAACCTCTATAAATCAGGGTTTTCTTGAATAAAATTCACGATGAGAATGATATTGAGAAAAACCCGCTAGAAATTAAAATCCCACCCAAACCTTATTAAATACTTGCAATATGACCCAGTATAAAGGACAGATTTATATTATTTTAGTGCAATTTTTGATGCATTTTTTATAAAAACTGCAATAACTTCCACATTTGTAGTTCGATTTATGTTTTTAGGGGCTCGTTGGAGAGGTCTTTATAACCAATTGCAATTCTTAGAAATAAATAAAAATTCCTGTAAAAAAACGACCACGAAATAAAAAACTGAATATGAGTTTTCCTATTAATGACCTATAGTTTCACTTCTATATAATCTTGTTCTTGGGAGGCAAATCATGTCGCACGGTTTTATTGTAACATCTTATCTGAAGTTTTCCTCCTAATTTATCCATAGAACGACCAAAATTTCAGATGCTTTTTTTTCAAAAATTAGCTTTATGTATGACTAGAATGTGTTTACGATGCAAATAACCCCATATTTCAGTTTTTACATCACATTTAACCCATTGAGAACCAACAGTAAGAAAAAAATTGTCGGCCCTTAATGGGTTAGGAAGTTCTAAAAATTGCAATTGGTTATCACCTCTCCAACGAGCCCCTAAAAACATAAATCGAACTACAAATGTGGAAGTTATTGCGGTTTTTATAAAAAATGCAACAAAAATTGCACAAACATGATAAAATTCCACCCTCTATTCTGGGTTAAAATGCAAGTTTTTGATATGGTTTGATAAGGCTCGGATTTTAATTTCTAGCAGGTTTTATCTAAATACCATTCTCACCGTGAATTTTATTCAAGAAAAGCCTGATTTATAGAGGTTATTTTGAACGCGTACAGCTCACGAACGGACAATGATAAAAGCGAAATATTTTGGGAGAACACATGAAACAAACCAATCTTTCATTTTAGTCGGGAACATCCACCACTTTTATTTTGAAGCCACTCTAACATACATGTTTTTGAAAAATCTCCTCTAGTACATGAATAACATTAACGGACACCCTAACGTATAATGCTTACAGCCAAAAATCGATATTTCGATACGTTCCGAACGTTACGACAAACTGAATATACTCCCCCTTTTGGCGGAGGGTATAAACAATAAAAAATACTGAATGAGGTTGCTGCGTTCCAGAAACCATAACTGAGATTTTTTCGCGTGGGAGATTAAACGATGCCTTTTGGCTATTACATGACTATGACCTCCAAATGAATATGTATCATTGTTGTTTTTTCTGTGAATATTTTCTGCATTTTTCTTGTTTACACAATATTTCATGTAAATGTTATCGATTCCACAATAAGATTGGGGTGCACACATACTCCCTATACATACCCCGTTAAATTAAATAAGTAAAAACGGTGTTAAGTTCGCCATACCGCTACAAGGATGATACATTTTATTGACGGAATGCTACAAAACAAATTATAAAAATTACCTTTTTGGTCCAAAGGCACACATTTTTATGTTCAAATGTTTCTTTAGTATTACCGGAATACCGTGCGACAAGATAAGAACATTTTATGGGTCAATGTAACAACTAATTTCGTGATGCGTAACTTTAAGAAACTTTGGAAACTTTCAAAAGAAATCTAATATGAATAAAATATATATCCTACGGTATTTTTAAATGACCATTTATAGGAACTAATGACTAGACAATTTCAATGTTTTATTTTATTTTTTTTATATTGCTTTTACAGTTTAGAATACTTTCTCTGTTTCTGTAAAATATTTTCATATTACGTCATAACATTCTCTGTCATACGAATTATTTATTTCCTTAATCATTTTTTAATTTTGAATCTTATGTATGTATAAATCACTTGTGCCTCCGATTTAAATGTCCAATTTTATGACGCCTTCAATTCAATTAGTCTAGAGTAAAATAATTTTAAATCGAAAAATAATCTGTAAAATATTTTGACAAAACATTCGTTTAGTTTGTAATATGTCAGTATTTTAACCCATCAACGTCCAATTTATTAAATTTCTTCTCAATTATTTTCGTAATAACTACTACAATAATAAAAAATATTTATTTTTAGATTATTATTATATTGTATTATTATTATGTATAAGGCCTGCTCTATTGGGGTTACTAGCTTACAATTAAGAAACTTGGCAACATTTTTATGCATTGGCTTTTTCTTAAATGAATCAAAAAGCTACTACTTTCTTGTTAAGCGAGTAAATTCCATACAAAGATTAAGCTAGTCAATCGAACTGCCCTATAGTTTAATAATCAGGAATTACATTCATATTAAATGTTATCAAAAAAGTACGAAAACCTTGAAATAGGTACACGGACGTGTATGGTGGGCGTTAATAGGTTAAAAAAGCATAACAGTTACTAAATGTTGACATTTTAGACCATATTGGACATACCTAAATAAATTATTTTTCCCGGGAATTCCCGGGATTCCCGGAAATGAAACCTTTCATTCCCGTTTTCCCGGGAAACCCCAACCCCTAATAAAAATACATCTATATTTATATAAAATAGCTCTACAAATATATAAATTAACAGAAAAAGATGAAATGTGGATATGTATTGTAGGATAATGAAGGATTACAATTTGAAAGGTCATTTTTTGTTCCTCTTCCTAAAACTAAAAAATTTATTGAGATTGCTCAAAGTGCCCTCATTCTTTTGGTACCAAAATAGCGATTCTAGGAGTAGACAAATTATAAAAAATTTTTGAAAAATTTTTCTTCAAAAACTTCAAGTCCTCTAGATGCTTTAGCTTTCACACCATTACTATGGGCGAATGTGTGCGAACCCATGCATTGTGGAGAGATTAGCAGCATTATGTGTATGAAGTCGGAAGAGTTTACAAATCCACAACAGCAATAGAAGAAGTTACCAGCAGCAGCATTCACCAACCAGAACTCCTGATGCTCTTAGATAATCCTTCCAATTGCAACTGTATCGGAAGAAATATAATTAATCTTTCCAATGCAGATATTGGATCAAGCATGTTTTTCAGTTTGTAGGGATTTAAAGCACTTCGCACACAATGTATTTGGTGGCGCTGTTGATCGTTGACATCCATCCACACTGAGCAATATTCAGACTGAAACTGACATTTCTGAAAAAAAGTTCTTAAGTTCTGAGTTCAGTTTGAACAAATCAGAAACTTAAAGAAAATAAATGAGCTTATTTTGTGTTGTATTCGTAGCATATATGTTTATATTTAACTATTCGAAAATTATACAACCATCTATGTATGTATCCTACCTTTCAAGGGTGCAATTTCGTGCAGGCAAAACACAAACAAAGTTTTGGCTGCATCATAAAGCTAAGTGACCACAAATTCAAATGCAGCAAATTGATGTTCAACATCTCTTAAAATGTTGAGAAACAGTTCGAAACAGTTGAAAAAGAAATTACGTTTTCTCAATTTTCAAAATTTGAAAGAGACGAAAATCTGTAAATATATTTTTGCGCATTATGAACAAATACGTTAAAATGTGTACATATGTCACAAAAACATAAAAACAAAGAATAAGAATTTTAATTTTCTTCTAAATTGAACAATGCGAAAAGTAGTCAACTTTGGACAATTTCTAAAATATATCCGATCGGTCGATTTCCAGTGTGATGATATCCCAAAATAATCATTGGTTCCTTGTCTAATATCATTTTTTATAGAACTCAAAAATGTTTGCTAGAAGTTATTGAATTTTGGCCGATGGAATTTTATTTTGAACCACTGTGCGACGGGAATAAATATAACTTTACCTTTAATTTTATTTTACTACTCAATAAACACGGCCTTTTTATAAACGGACATAAACGTGAAATTTATTAATTTGTACCCCCAAACCACTCTGGCAAGGGATTAAACGGTGTTTATTTCGAATCTATTCATTTAATGGTGTGTAATTTTGTCTTTATGATTATCAGCCCAAGGTACACACGTTTTATGACAAAGACAAGGAATGGCAATCGAATGAATTCAAAAATAAGTTTGAATTAAATAATGCGATTGTGTTAATTGGCACGCGTACATAATTTCTTCAATTAGTAATGTATGAGAAAGCTAATTTACATAAATTAAAAAAATTATAAGTCGTATTTAATTAGTCGTAAAAATATCTGAAGAATGGGAGATGCCATAGCTCTATGATGATTTGGTATAATCGTCAAACGTTGCACAATGGGGAATATTCGGAAAAGAGTTGTTGCACTATAGTAACAATGTTAATGTCGGAAATTGTTATATGAACCTCTAATTTTGGGGGACAATTCTTCTGGACAGTTCAGCTTCTATTAAAACTTTTAAACATATTACATAATTTATTCAGCATTATTCATGAAACTTCATATATTGAAAACAATTTATTGTTTCTATAGGGTCCGCCAAATATTTTTTTTGAAAATGCTATAAAAATAACTACTGGATATCTTCTCAAATTACTTTTTTTATTTCCGGTTAACAATGGAAAATAATTTCATTCAAATGGCTGCTGAGGGCAACAAATAATAGTCCAACGGTTGAATAGTTGAAAAAAAAACGTTAGATGGCTGACCCTATATATTTTATTGAAAGTAAATTTATTTACAAATGGCATGCTGACATTTGTTACATGTCTGCACACTTCCACTGTCATGATTTCTGGCCCGTGCAAGCCTTCGTCGGGAGGCTTCGCAGCGACTTTTCAACAACATACTCAGCCTCGTTTGAGAAGTTCAAATCACTTTCCGAATATCTGTCTAAAACATAGCACCAAGTAATAAAGCACCCATGCCACCTTTCAAGCATTTCATTGAGATGCATATGTAAGAATGTTTATATGCAGGTCTAGTTACGCAGCTGCGAATACACCGTACTTGTCTATTCGGAAGGTCCAATTCTCGCGAATTAATTGAATAATGTTCGCTTCCGAATCCTAAATTGTAGTTGAACGTAGACTTTTGACTTCACATAACTATAAAGGGAAAAATTCTTGGCGATAAGTCTGAAACGCGAAATTATGATTTCTCAACAAGTAAAAACGGCGTTAAGTTCGGCCGGGCCGAACTTTATATACCCTCCACAATGGCCTGCATTCC
Organism: Polietes domitor; assembly: GCA_947397865.1. NCBI lineage: Eukaryota > Metazoa > Arthropoda > Insecta > Diptera > Muscidae > Polietes > Polietes domitor. The sequence continues at coordinate 111,856,309 of OX377621.1, forward strand.
ACAGAGGCTGCCGATTTTCGTAGAAGTTACAGGAAAATATAATAATTTAATAAAATATATTTTTTAATATAGCCGAACCAAAACAAATACAAATATTGAAAATATAATTTTATAAAAAAATATATAATATTTTTATTATTTCAAATCACGCTTATAAGGCAAGGCTATAAATATTCCTATTGGTAGATAGTGGGTGCTACAGTTGGTTGTATTTCCATTCTATTTTAATAGTGCAAAACAACCTAACTTCATGATTCAACCAATTTTGCCGTAAAAGTAAAGAGTACGACTTTGAAAAAATCTTTTTATTTTGCGTGTCTATGAAGCCAGAGGAATGTATACACCATTCTAGCTTTAGTCGTTTAGTTGGTACTATTTTTATCCCTCTGTATCCATTCCATTTTATTTTTCGTGGGTACGAAGGCAGAGGAATGTATACTATGAATTTCATGACTCTAGCTGCTGTCATTTGCTTGGTACTACTTTTATCCCCATCTTCCATTTTAACCCCAAAAGTACGATTTCGAAAAATCCGTTTATTTTACGTGTATACGCAATAAGTTGCAGCCGTTTTGGTACCATTTTTATCCCCCTATTCCCATTCACCCCTTAAAAGTACGAATTTGGAAAAAATACTTTTATATTATGTATCTACTCAATTAGAGGAATGTACACACCGAATTTCGTGTTTCTAGCTGCTGTCGTTTAATATGTCCCATTTGTATCCCGTTTTCATCCCCTACGAATAAAAATCACATTATGGTGCACGTTTTTGTTATGGGGGGGATTTCAAGTAAGTCCTTGTGAGGGAAACAATTTTCCCTTTGGGTCGATTTCGTCCAGTTTCATAAGACGCTTTTAAGGACAATTTGATCGTCCTAGCTCCTTTCGTTTAGATGCTAGAGTGCTTTCAACAGACGGACGGACAAGGCTAGATCGTCGTAGAATTTTATGACGATCAAGAATATATATACTTTATAGGGTCTCAGGTCGATATTATTATTATAATTCAAGGTGTTACAAACGGAATGACAAAGTTAGTATACCCCCATCCTGGAGGTGGAGGGTATAATAAAACCATTGTACCGCACACTTTGTATATTGAAGCACTGTCTTGTTGAAATCAAATGTCGTCGATATCACGGACTTTAATTTAAGACCAAAAGAGTATTTTAACATGGTTCTATGCGCTCGCCAAGTTTTAAAGAAGTATAGACCAATAATTCCAGCAGCCCTAATGCACTCCAAACACTTCATTTGTGGATGTAACTGTAGTTCGAGAATTATTCCGTCTGCTAATTACTTCAAATGTGGCAATTTTGCCTATTGTAAGCCAGAAATTTGCATCATCACTAAACAAAAATTATTTTCGTCCATTGAAACTTTGTAGTCCTTTAAAGGGGCAATTGGATGAGGAAATGAAAAACTAAACGCGCCAAATAACTGCATTTCTCCTAAAGTTTCCGATCTGGTTCGTGTGTAATAAGGACGGTCGAGCAATGTATTACTTGAAATATCCCAAAGTGGAAAAATATATTCCTGTGGAATAACAAAGAATTGTCGCCAATTTTATTTACTTTCTGGGTAAAAAGTTTTAAAATACCTGTGAAAGTTTAACGCCTGTACACTCGAAACGTTGCTCATTTTGAGCAAATGTCACATCATCTCTGGGCGCTTTATCAAACAATGCACAAGTCCATTTTTGAAGTATTTGAACGTATTTTCAGAAAATAATAATGGCAGATTGTTGCCAACACTTTAAAATGGAAAATATAAAAATTTGGAACCAGGTGGCAACTCGTTTTTTCAAACAGCGCTGCCAAAGTTACAGCTTTTTCTCTTGTTTAATTTTTGATATTTCAACATAAAGTAATAACGAAAACACTTCTGTTGTAAAACGAAAAGGCACAAACTATAATATTTCAAATTAGAAAAAACTAACACCGATATGTGAAGTAATCAAAAATTAAAATGTTTTAACAATTTTGTTGCAAAAAGCAATGCACTGCGATAAATTGTGTTGTGCTTTTCATGTATGTTTACGAGTCGTTCTTGTATTTCTTGGAATAGAACTTTGTTTATCCAAACGTATCCGTTGAACCATATATATGAGAAGAAAGGTTAAAAGGTTCACTTTGCCGATAGAATAGGCTGCAGCGAACTGTTATAAATTATGAAAATTTCTAATTTCAAATTGTATTAAAGTTAAAAATGAAGATTTTGTATAATTTCGATTAGATAATGCCATTGATCTCCGCGATATTTCACAGAAGTTTTTATAATTAATGTATAGCATGGACTAATAAGTACAGCATTCCTTGCACCTATACCAGGTTTTAATAAACAGTCCATATAAATTATATAAATGCATATTTAACCAAATATAAGTAATATGTAAAAGTGGGCGTGGCAACTCAAAATTTTTGTAGACGACTTTGTACGAAATTTCAATTCTTTTTATACACTCCACGAGAGTATTATGTCTTTGTGCATTTGTTTGTAACACCCAAAAGGCAGAGAGATAGACCCATTGTTAATTATACCGATCGACTTAGAATCACTTTTTGAATCGATTTAGCAATGTCCGTCTGTCTGTCTGTCCGTCCATCTATTCTTGTAATCACGATACAGGTCGCAATTGTAGACAGAACCAAATGAAACTTTGCACAACGAAGTTTTTCGGGATAAGAACGAACGCTATTTAATTTGAAGAAAATCGGTTTAGATTTAGATATAGCCCCCATACGAATTTCACTCCCGATTTGACTCTTTTCACTCTAGATGCCACATATTACAACAGATTTTCTTTAAAATTGGCAAACCATCTTATATTCCAAGTAGAAACAACTGTGGTAAAAATGAGTCACATCGGTTCAGATTTATATATAGCTCCCATACAAATTTCGCTCCCGATTTGACTTTTGCCGCTCTAGAAACCACATATTGTAACAGATTGTATTCAGTTTTGGTAAAACATCTTATATTTCAACTAGAAACACCTGCGGTAAAAATGTGTTACATCGGTTAAGAGTTATATATAGCTCCCATAAAAATTTTGCTCCCGATTTAACTTTTTCCGAACAAGAAACCACGAATTTTCACCGAATTTCTTCAAAGTGAGCATAACACGTTATATTTGAACTGGAAGAACTTATTGTGAATGTTTGTCACATTTTTCCATGTTTGGATATAACCCGGATACAAATATTCTTATCGATTGACAAATCGAACCAGGTCATATTAGCCTATGATTAGGAAACATACAAAAATTCTTCCCGTTTTCACTTCTTATCGCGTTGAATTGTATTCGCTTGGAAAGTGGAGTGTATCATATAGTCGGCCCCGCCCGACTTTAGCCTTTCCTTACTTGTTTGCCTCTAAAACTGGTCATCTGCCCCGCCGCACACAAAACATGGATGTGTTGTTGCCAATAACTACTTTTTAAATGCAAATAGTGTCATTACCAAGTTTTTGCTGGGCGTGTAGTTAGGTTATCTTGCACTGTGTACGTGAGAGATAATGGGTTTTAAAAATTTGTACTTTTGGAATTCAAATAGGATGGAAGTACAGCCAACTAAACTATTTTTTTATTTTTTCAATATTTTTATTTGTTTTGGTTTGGCTATATCAACAAATTTAACATTTGCCAGTAATGTTACAGCACTTATATGAAAATTGACACCCTCTTTGGAATACAATCCATGGTGGAGGGTATATAAAGTTCCATGGATGTTCGTTGACTAAAATGATTCAAGATGGGCATTAAACGCTTCTTCTTCACGAAAAATAAAAGATAAATTGACATGTGCAGGTGGAAAGGAAAGATATAAAGTTGTCGCCTTTACAAAAATATAATGTGACCTTCTTGGGAACATTTTCTTGATAATCGCATACTTCTAGCTTAAGTAACTCACTTGTATCAATCTTTTCACTAATTTATTTTTTAAGCAATCTAAAAATGTAAATAATTTTAAAGTCTGGCTAATAAAGAGATCGCAACGTTAAAAATACGAAACACACCTCGTCAACAACTATATAATATAACTCTACAACTATTTGAGGTACACAAGCAATTTTAGATATATACGAGCACTATCTCTCATACTCTCTCCAACATTTGACACGACCAACAGTGGAGGGTCATCCACTAGCCTTCATAGCCACTACGAATACACAATTATACAATTCATCTGGAAAATACCTCTGCTCTAAGCATGTGAAATTTCGTCGAGATATCTTTCTCCTCTCAAAAGTTACAGAAATAATTCCACAGCAATCGATTGGGAACCAGAGAAGGAAAAGAAGAAGGAAACGCCAGTCGGCTAAACCGACTTATATATACCCTCACTCTCAGAGAACATGTGTATGGAAGGATTTAAATTTTGATTAGCGCCGGAGTATGTTTGAGGGAGGTACTTAATAATTGTAACAACATGATCAAATATGAAATCATAATGAAATTCAGGCACCGGAAAGGAGACATAAAGCATTTGATCCTCTAATTTAGTTCGAGAGCCATATGATAAAAGGCTTGCGTCCTCTACACATAAAACAATTTTTTGTTCACATTCACAAGTACATACACTCCCTAGAAAAAGTTATGAAGGATTTAATATTACCTAGGATAGAGACAATTGTGTGGGAGGTGCAAGAAGGGGCGTGTCTAAAGCGTAAATATTTTTTATGTTTAAAGTGATTACAAAAACATTTGCAAATGTCAAATTATAAATGATTTTGACTACCCGTATGGATGTTATGTCGGTTTTATTGTAATTTATTATTGCCACTTTGTGTGGGAGGTACCACCATCCATCCAGACGGGCGGACATGGCTCACTCGAGGGGGAGTAGCGTTGAAACGATATCTGCGGAGCTAGCAACCGAACCAAATAAATGTCACACACTTCTTTTAAAACACGTCTTATCGCGAATAAAAGGGAAGCTTATTCAAAGAAAACTTTATATAGTAATATGAATATAACCCGGGAATATGTTTCACTTGTAGCCTTGTAATAGATACAAGGCGAACAAATCGAAGCAAAAATTACAAAAAACTCAAAAAAAAACACCATAAATCACATTTGGAAATCTGAGGGAACAATTTATTCCCAGGAAGGCTTTATTCACGAAAGGGGGGAATAATAAATGTGACCGATCGCCACCAGCGTATTTGGAAGGAAATTTATGATTTGACTCAACGAAGAAATATTTTGCAGATCATCATTAAAGAAATCTGTATTCGCGACCCAGCCTTATGAAGTTCATCTTAGGTCAAAGTTGTAAGTGGTTCTAGTTTTAAATTGGTCCAATGCTGGTTCTTTTGGCTTTTTTGTGAGGAGACAGGTTGTTAATGGTCTAATAACTCTGGAACACGTATTTATACCGTTGGTATCGTCTGAAATGTTGATTGACTTAAGATAAAAATGAGAGGTCCTAGCATTTCAAGTAGCAAACAAATTTATTATTAAAAAATCGCCAAATGAATTTTTGGTAATGGACATCAATCTAATTCAGACAGGAATGTTCGAAAGACTTCAGTGCGCTGAATCTGATTAAGATATGTCCTATCCCCAAGAACGAGTATGAGTAAACAAATGGTCAACATTTTGTGGAATTACCCTATAATGAATAATTTTCCCCATTTGTTACTCTTTCAAGAAAATCCCGAAAAAACCCGGGCAAAATGTTGTGTTAGGAGTTTTCAATTTTTACTTAACTTTTCAACAATTCAATTAATATGTTCGATTAACTTTTTTTACAGTAACACCTTTTTTCGTTGAAATTATCAGGTGTACTTTTTTCTGTGTACAGACTGTCGATTTAAAAAAATAATTAACTAAATTAACACTTGCACTTGGACCAATGACAGCAAATAAGCTGCTTGAAAATCCGAGAGAAAGTCAAAACATACTTACCTAAATCCAGGCTTACCTACATACAAAAACGCTTTCTTATATGAAATATTTCAAAGCAAAGCAAAAATTATGAAAGATTTGTTGATTTGTAGATAGAGGTAGTGAGTAGCCAAGTAATAAATGACACAACGACAAATGTAAATAAATCAAATACGAAATATTTTCGAATATCCCCACAAAATCACCAAAATATTTTAAGAAATCTCCACGAAAATCCCCTTTCCACATATCGTATGTTTGTCCTATTGACAAGCCTAAAATCACCATGGCACGGAGACAAATCCCCACATCTTTCAAGCGGGACAAGCTTATCGAAAACTGACCGTTTTAATAAATGCAGCTTTTGTAGTTGGAAGCCCATGGCACATCAAAAACGTATAGCGATTATTGAAACATGCTTGTCTTACTGCATCGTATAATTGCCACTTTTCAAAAGAAGTCCCACTGTACTTCGTAATCTAACGGATGCAATTGTATGTGTCACACACTCTGTAGGATAAACATCAACTAGTTATAATTCCTTAATCACATTAGCATGTTGTTGTGTTGTCACAGGTACCTACCTACCTACATATGTGTGTATGTGAGCAGAAGGCAGATTCACATCAACCTTCTAAAGTCACGTAAACAGAGACTAATGCACTGAAAGTAGTCAATTTTCTATAACCAAGTGAAAGGACACACACAGAACAAAAAACTTTATCCTTCGAGGAGGAACGCAATCTTGTTTGACTTTTTAATTGTGTAATCAAACTCAATGCACGCAGGTCCTGCCGCCGGGGTCGTCAAGGTAGTTCTTTTACAAATTCAAAAATTTTATATAACAAAAAAAATAAAAATGGAAGCAGATTTCACATAAAACTGTACTTTTTAGTAGAACGAAAACAAATTATTTGTAAAGTTGTGGCTTCGGTATTTCAATTAAAACAAGTACAAAGGCGTACCCTCTACCATGGATTGCATTCCACAGTATTACCGGCAGATTATGGCTGTTGACTTCACGTATAAATGCAGTAAAATATTAGGAGAATTATGAAATTTTTGATAGTTGCAATATTTGTTAAATAAATTATTATGTTTCATTATAACAATTTTGAATTAAAATTATTTAAGTAATTTGAAAAACAAAGCCCCGCACGCAGCGCCATTTTTATCCCTTTTCACTCCGTATTCCCATAGAACTACACAATTAGATGAATATACATGCCGATATAGATTCTATGATTCTAGATGCAGCCATTTAGTCGGCACCAATTTTATCGCATTGTATTTCCAGTCTAGAAAACCAGATCGAAATATTTCATTATTCTAACCAATTTATCCCCTATTTCCACGTTTCCCCATTAAAGTACACATTTCGAAAATTTCCTTGATTTTGCAAGTCTAGGAATGTACATACGGGTACCAATTATGCCCCTTTTCACATTTCCCCCTTAATTACTTTAATTAATAAATTAATTTTGAAAAGGGATTTAAACGCCGAATTTAGGATACTACCTATTGTCGTTTACTGGTACCATTTTTAAAAGTATTGAAATTAGCAAATATCAAGGAAATACACAGGAGAATATATTGTTCCAGCTGTAGACGTTTGGTTGGTACCATTTTTATCCCTATGTTCCCATAAACACCTTAAATGTCCGAATTTGGAAAAAAACTTTTTATTTTGATTGTCCACGCAGTCAGAGGAATGTACACACCGAATTTCATTACTATAGCAGCAGCCGTTTGGTTGGTGCCATTTTTATCCACATTCGTCCATTTTTGTTTTGTTTCGCGTCTACACACATGAAAGTAAGCACCGAATTTCATGATTTCAACCTCTTTTCTAATTATATCTACTTTATTTATCTACGCAATTGGAGGGATGTGCATTCCAAATTTCATGTTTCTAGCTGTTATCGTATCATTGGTACCTTTTTATCCCTTTTTGTCAAATTTGACCCGCAAAACATTTTATTTATTTTTGGTGCTTTCAAGCTACAAGGGGACAACATACTTTGTAATTCATCAACGATTTTGAATTGGTGTCTAGAAATCCAATTTTTACCATGAGGCAATCCTACGCAAACTTCATTCACGAAGAAGTCGAGACCAACCAAAGTTCAAAATTTGAAAGAAAGTAATTTTTAATCTTCCTAAAATATTGCCCTAGGTATTCATTTATCGGTGTCCCGCCCAACGAAAAAAATAATTAGTATTAAGTAAGTTTTAGGATTATTTATAATTTTTATGAATGCCGTTCATTCCATTCCATTCCATATAACAGGGCGATTTTCGTAACAAATATACGTTGGTAACTCAGATTTTTAATAGACATATTCTACTGTTAAAAATATTTGATATGTATTAAAATAGCCGAAATCTTTTTTAAAGAGATATGACCACATGCAAATTGACAAAATCAAGAAGAAGTTCCGAGATAGGAATAAGATGTAGTCTGGCATAATTACAATAATGTAAGGTACATTACATTGGCGGACTGGGTATGTTTACTGCTTTTGACCAAATTCTTTTATTTTTCCACTAACTTTTGAAAACGTCAACATAAAAATTCAGATAAATATAGTAGAATTCCCTATTCGATTCTAAAGTAACCCTGGTATATATACTATCCAAGTATACGTCTAATAATAAATAAATGTTTGGGATTGCGAAATCGTCCAGGGGTAGATATTTTTTTCCTAACAAGGACTAAAAATATCGCCAATAACCCCTAATATTTAGAGGATTTAAGCACATTTTTTAAAGATTTCTGACTTATTTGGTATATATAAATTCTCTTACGCGTACCAAAAAGTGAATTTTGATAAATTCATACTTTTAAAGGATGTAATGGGCCTGAGTGGGATACAAATTGTACCATTCAACCGACAACAGATTATTGTATAGACAACTAACATAAACATATTTTTTTTAAGGTGTGAAACGGGAAAAGTGGGATAAAGATATCACAGCTAGAATAATGAAATTCGGTTTATGCACTCCTGACAAAATTTGTATACTTTATTGCATAGAAGGAATGTTTATAGTGATTATGTTTGTTTGTCATTCCGTTCGTTACATCTTGAAGTATCGATCTGAGACCCTATAAGGTAGATGTAAGCGGTGTAAAGTCGACAGCACCCAATCCCAGGCTAATATTCGATCCGGCCGATCTTTAATCACTTTGCTGTTGTTTCTTTCTAACTCACATAGGTTGAGTTTTATTCACCTTTTTCAAAATATGCAATTGGCATAATGCCGGATATATTCGAAATAGTTATATGCCCTATATCAAAATGTGATTATTTACGCATGAGTTCGATAAAAGCTGGTGCCAATTCTTTGGAGCATTTCATGGGACCGACATGTTCCACATCCACAACAGATGTTCCAAGGTCATATATGTAGTAATTCATACAATATGTCGTTGCTATATGTGATTAGAGCGCTAATACGTATGGAGCTGCAAAGCAACACAATATTTTAATATTTTATGGCGGTTCATATTGATATATTAGCTTGTAAATTGTACAATATAATTCCCGAATAATTGTATTTGTCTTTTCTCTCAATTGTATTTTTAGCTGATATTTCAATCTCCTCAGCTATATCCACATCGTAACTGTTTTCAATTTAGCCTTTGTAAATAATAGAAAATATTTGATTTGATCTGCGATATTGTCCTGGCTTATTTTTATACACTCCACGAGAGTATTATGTCTTTGTACCTTTGTTTGTAACACCCAAAAGGAAGAGAGATAGACCCATTGTTAATTATACCGATCGACTTAGAATCACTTTTTGAATCGATTTAGCAATGTCCGTCCGTCTGTCTGTCTGTCTGTCCGTCCATCTATTCTTGTAATCACGATACAGGTCGCAATTGTAGACAGAACCAAATGAAACTTTGCACAACGAAGTTTTTCGGGATAAGAACGAACGCTATTTAATTTGAAGAAAATCGGTTCAGATTTAGATATAGCCCCCACACGAATTTCACTCCCGATTTGACTCTTTTCACTCTAGATACCACATATTTTAACAGATTTTCTCAAAATTGGCAAAACATCTTATAGTTCAACTAGAAACACCTGTGGTAAAAATGGGTCAGATCGGTTCAGATTTATATAGCTCCCATACAAATTTCGCTCCCGATTTGACTTTTTCCGCTCTAGAAACCACATATTGTGTCAGATTGTCTTCAGATTTGCCACAACATCTTATATTTAAACTAGTAACACATATGGTGAAAATAGGTCATCGGTTCAGATTTATATATAGCTCCCATTAAAATTTCGCTCCTGATTTGACTTTTTCTGCTCTAAGAACCACATATTTTAACAGATCTTCTTCAAATTAGGCAAAATATCTTATATTTGTTTTATAAACAGCCATGGTGCAAATGGGTCAGATCGGTTCAGATTTATATATACCTGACACACAAATTTGACTCCCGATTTCACTTTTTCCACTCTATAAACCACATATTTTAACAGATCTTTTTAAAATCTTTCAAAATATCTTGTGTTTCAACGAGAGACACCTGTGGTGAAAATGGGTCAGATAGGTTCAGATTTACATATAGATCCAATACAAATTTCGTTCCCACATAGACTTTTTACGCCCGAGAAACCACGAATTTTCATCGAATTTCTTTGAAGTATTTTGAAAGTTAGTCACTTTATTCCATGTTCGGATATAGCCCCGATACAAATATTCTTTTCGTTTTGACAAATTGGTCATATTAGCCTATGATTAGGAAACATACAAAAATTCTTCCCGTTTTCACTTTTTACCGAGTTGAATTGTATTCGGATAGAAAGTGGAGTGTATCATATAGTCGGCCCCGCCCGACTTTAGCCTTTCCTTACTTGTTTACAAATGACATTATTTAAAGAGTCCAGGTATTTTGTTGAAAAGTCGTTGCGAAGCCACATGAAGAAGGTCTTCATAGGCCGGAAATCATGATAGCAGTAGTTGCAGCCAATTAATAAATGTCACCGTATTATTTGCAAATAAATTTGAATTCTATAAAATAAAAATCTTGAGCAAGGACAATATCCCAGATCAAATCGAATATTGATTACAAAGCAAAAAAATAAACAAAAATTTAAGATTGCAGAAAATAAACAAAATTATCTGGAGAAATATTGCGATTGGATTTCTATAGACGACATAACCGCCTACACAATGTCCCTCAACGTTTGCAGACATAATACCCAAAATCGTTTGATCGGATGCCCGATATTACGTTTCGGTAAAAGTAGACGTCGGTCCATGATTTGATATATGCCCCATATAAATGTTTCACTCAATCTGACATCTTAAAAATGTAGAAGTCATACATTACAACCGAATGTGGTGTGAATTTCCTCACGGTGTTATATTTGTACAAATAATTGACCTGATTTGATCATATATTAAATACAGGGTCCATAAAATCACATATCAATTTCCAATGAGCACGGCATCAAACTTCCACTGGCATTTTAAAATATATATAATTGGCAATAAAAACCTTCTAATGGGATTGAAAGTGGAGGGTATTATATAGTCGGCCCAGCCCGACTTTAGCCAAGATAAAAAATATAATTCGCGTAAAAATCCACTGTCTATTAATGATTTTTTGGTGATTTATAACAAACACTACCAGTGATTCCACGGCCTACTCCACCCAATAAACTAAATGAATGCTAGAATATGTCCTTTTTGTGGAAACATCATGACATGACGAATCTGCACAATTATATTGGAAACACTTGCTTGTAACTGTCAATGGCAAAATCGCCTTATAAATGACGACCTTCTGCATTATATTCCCTGTCGATGTATCCAGTTCACCGTATGAAAAATCAAACTCATGAAACATTGTTAAAAATCCACTGAAGCGAACGTGCAGACACGTCAATTGGCGTAATCTGAATTAGATATCCCTGATCGTATCATTAAATTGAATGTCTATGCCAGCAAACGATAATCTATACAATAATCGCTGAACACAAAATTTTTCTCATTCCAGGTTTGCTTATACATTTGAAATATCTTTTCAAAAATGCACACGGCGATCACAAACAAACTAACTGAAATATGGAGAGACAAACTTTTGTCGGGTCAGCTGGTGTATTATAAACAGGAACTTCCCTTCATTGATTTCCATATTGATTTTTAGCGGTTATTCAAGAAAACAACAGAATTGTGACAGCACCACAGTTTTGGCATTTAAAAAAAAGAAGAGAAAATATATAAAAACAAGTAAAGAAAGGCTAAAAACGGACAGGACTGACTATATGATACCATCTACTCCATTACAATTCAATTCGGTAAAAAGGTCAAGTCGGAAAGGATTTTTGTATGGGTCCTAATCATGGACTATTGTGTGGAGTTGGATTATAAGATGTTGTGCCAAATTTAAGGAAAATCGGGTGCTATATGTGGTTTCTAGATCGTAAGAAGTCATATCGGGAACGGTGCTACGGGTGGTATATCTAAATCTGAACCGATTTGCTTCAAATTAAGCGTTCGTCCTTGATCCACAAAACTTAGTTGTGCCAATTTTTGTTAAGATCGGACTATAATTGATATTACAACAATAGATGGACAGACGGACAGAATCGACTAAGAAAGTAATTCTAACGATGGGTCTAACTCGTTTCCTTTTGGGTGTTACAAACAAATGCACAAATACATGATACCCTAGTGGAGGGTATACATTTATGACGGTTGGCATTTTACTATTTACATTTTTTATCAGTTTTGAAGCGAATTTTCTTTTATTAAACTAAACTAAAGAGTCCGTGTTCGTCGAAACCATAATAGTGGTAGTGTGCAACCAAGTAATGAATGTCACCGTGCCATTTGTAAATAAATTTCCATTCCATAAAATATAGATTAGTATCATTTTGTGAACATTAAATTTGTTCGCAGTATATGTCAACATAATAAGTTTGGTGGAGCTAGCTTCGCGATTTTTGCCCATTGTGCACTTTTTGTATTCAAAATAAGGACCATCAAATCATTGATTGAGATCAGAATTTTCTTTTGTTTTCTATGAAGCAAGTAATATATATGCTAAAGACTATATCATTGTCTGTATGTTAGCGTGTAATATTCTCATAATGTACAATGTCTTATTATACGTTATCAAAATCTTGATAATCTTTTACAAACCTCGGATTAAGTTATTTGATAAATAACGAGAACTGGCATAACATTAAAATGCGTTGAAGAGCAAAGTTCACATCTCTAAAGATTTTGTTGGGCGATGCTCTAAAATTAAATGCCGACTAAAGATATGAATTAATATCAAAACTGCTAAAGACGTACTGTTTCTTTTCAGATGTTTGCAGTATTCCTTGATTATTCGTATACTGTCGGTACATACAACAACCAATGACGAAACAAGCATATCCGAGCCTAATCAGTGTATCTTAGCAATGCGTGAAATGTGACCAGTTTCCGTCCGGCGAATGCGTCCGTATACATTTGGTATTGCCAAATCATATTGCGTTAATAACGGCTATTCAGACAATCCACCAAATTGGAGGTGGTGCACAACAATCAACGAGTACCTCGAAATCAAAAGGGAGGGTACGATGACGGCTTTGCAAAGTGAATTCTGAGGAAACGTGACAATTAGTGTTTGCTTTTTCCTGCACATTTTATACCCTCCACTAGGGTAGTATGTCTTTGCGCATTTGTTTGTAACGCCCAAAAGGAGACGAGTTATACCTATAGTTTATTATACAGATCGGCATAGAATCACTTTCTGAGTCGGTCTACCAATGTCCGCCTGTCTGTCCGTCTGTCCGTCTTTCCATCTATTATTGTAAACAAATTACAGATTATAGTCCGATCTTAACAAAAGTTGCCACAAGTAAGATTTTTGGATCAAGGACGAACGCTATTTAATTTGAAGCAAATTGGTTCAGATTTAGATATAGCCCCCGTACAAATGTCGCTCCCGGTTTGACTTTTTCCTCTCTAGAAACCACATATGTATATTCGTTTTTGTTTAAATTTAGTACAACACCTTACAATTCAACTAAAAACACCTGCGGTGGAAGCGGGTAAGATCGGTTCAGATTTAGATATAGCCACCATACAAATGTCGATACCGATTTTACTTTTTCCGATTCTCTTCAAATTTGGCCCAACTCCATATAATCCAACTAAAAACATCTGTGCTGAAACAGGATAAAATCGCTGCAGATTTAGATATATCCTTTGTACAAATGACACTCCCGATATGACATTTTTCGATCTAGAAACCACATATTGTACCCAATATTCTTTAAATTTGGCACAACATCTTATAATCCAAATAAAAATACCTATGGTGAAAGTGGGTAAGATATAGGCCCCATACAAATGTTGCTCACAAATGTTTAACCGATTTCGGCCAACATTTCATATTATATTTCACCTATAAACATACATCGTCAACATATTGTTTGCTAAATAAAAACTTTTTTCACTTTTCCGAATAAAACACTCGAACTTTACTAAAGTAAATTATTATATGTATCTCGCATAAGAAATGTATTGAAATAAAATTTTAAAAGATTTATAAAAAATAACCCTCATCCGATTTGGTCCAAAAGAATCAATGGGAATACAAACTAAAATATAAGATAACTCCACCCTTCTCTTCACTCATCATTCATTCCATCTGCCTACCTCCTAAATCCATGTCTCCTATACTACTTACGGGAATCACAATGGACCGAATTTAGTTGACTTCGAGTGAACTCGTCGGTTGTGCCCATAACTGACGGGCATCTCCTGCAACCTAACCTAACCAAACCTATAAAAGAATACAAAATTAAATCAACTTTTTAAACACACCACGGGAGTACTATGTCTTTGTGCATTTGTTTGTAACACCCAAAAGGAAGCGAGATAGACCCACTGTTAATTATACCGATCGACTTAGAAGCACTTTTTGAATCGATTTAGCAATGTCCGTCCGCCCGTCTGTCGCTCTGTCCATCTCTTCTTGTAATCAAAGTACAGGTCGCAATTTTAGCAATTTTAGCAATTGTAACGCTATTTAATTTGAAGGAAATCGGTTCAGATTTATATATAGCCCCCTACGAATTTCTCTCCCGATTTGACACTTTTCAATCTAGATACCTCATATTTTAACAGATGTTCTTCAATTTTGGCAAAACATCTTATATTTAAACTAGGAACACCTATGTTGAAAATTGGACAAATTTCAAATTTCGCTCCCGATTTGCCCTTTTCCGCTCAATAAACAACATATTTTAAAAGATATTCTTCAAATCTTGCAAAACATCTTATATTTCAACTAGAAAACCGCATGGTGAAATTGGGTCAGATCGGTTCAGATTTACATTTAGCTCCCATACAAATTTCGCTCATGGCTTGATTTTTTCCGCCCCAGAAACCACGTATTTTCACCGTATTTCTTCAAATTGACTATAACACGTTATACTTGAACTGGAAGAACTTATTGTGAAAGTCAGTCACTTCATTCCATGTTTGGATATAGTCCCGATACAAATATTCTTCTCGATTTGGCAAATTGGGCCAGATCATATTAGCTTTTAGGAAACATACAAAATCATTCCGGATAGAAACTGGAGTGTATCATATAGTGGACCCTGCCCGACTTTGACATTCCTTACTTGTTTCAAGGATACAAGGATAATTAAACATATATCTATGGGCATATTTTATACCCTCCACCTCCAGGATGGAGGTATACTAACTTTGTCATTCTGTTTGTAACACCTTGAAGTATCGACCTGAGACCCTATAAAGTATACATATTCTTGATCGTCATAAAATTCGAAGACGATCCGTCCGTATGTTGAAAGCATTCTATCATCTAAACGAACGGAGCCAAGGCGTCCAAATTTTCCCTGAATATGTCTAATTGTTGTTGATTGATTGGCATTGAAAGTGGGCGAAATCGGTCCAGAGGGAAAAATTTTTCCCTCACAAGGACTGAAAATACCATTTATATTTCGAGTATTTCATCATGTTTTTTGAATATTTTACTTATATTTGTTTGATATTTGGTATGCGCATTCCCCTTGTAGCAAAAACCTTCACCATAAAGTGATTTTTATTTGTTGGGGGTGAAATGGGGCAAAAATTGTATCTATAAAACGACAACAGCTAGAAACGAACTTGTATAATGCCAGGTTAACTTTTTCTGACTATGCCATTTTCAAATTCGAAAAACTTTGCTTTCACTCCGCCCCACTATAGAAACCCTCACCACAATCACATTTTGTATAGAATTACTCTCCGCTTGGAGACATAATCGTAATCAATGTTCATCAATTAAGAGTCACTCGGAAGGTATTGGTTGTGACTTTTTATTTTTTAAGATACTCCCACAAAATACGAAAAAGTTTTCTGTTGTCTCTATGAAAAGCCACAAAAACTATAAACGTCCAAAAATTCGACCAATAAGATATTCTGTGACGAGAAAAAATATATTTAAACGATCTTTTAATTCGGAAGAAAATTTAACAAATAATCATTAAAAAATAAAAACTTTATTTTCATGTGGTTACTGCAAATTATTTCTTTATTTGTATGGACAATGACTCAGGCTAACATAAATATAGAGGAGTTGAACGGGAAATATGAACTAAAGTACAAAGAAGTTTTTCTTGGGAAATACTCGAATGTAATCACATGTCATTGTGCATATGTCTTACACACAAAATGAAGCGAGATAGACCTCGTCGTTTATTATACCGACTGATTTAGAGTCACTTTATGAAATCTTCATAGATACTTTCCGTCAGTACTAAATCTATGCATCAATTACCGTTGGCACCTATGTACTAAAACACACCCCCAGACGTCAACACTACTCCCCGTGGTACTTCCTGCGGATATTCCTTCGCGAGGGGAATAAATATCAATGCTCTTTATTTTATTTTCAAATACCTTTGCTAAAATTAAGCAAACCAAATTTTAGTTAGATCAGTTTAGATTTATATATAGCTCCCATGCAAATGTTACTCCCGATTTGACTCTTTCTGCTGCAAAAAATTGGATGTACATCCGTAGGAAGCACATTTTAATAGCATCTCAAAGTCTAAGTGTGCCTTTCTCCCTCTTTGAAGAGAGTTATTTTAAACAACTTCCAAACAAGTCAATAATATGTTCATATCCCGTAACATTTTACGAATAGCATCTTCACAAGTGAATGTAAACGAATTTTTAATATAGGGTCACAGAAGTAAAGCGGCCGCTTTGCACCCATAAGTTCTCGGGTTCGAATCGAGACTCGGAAAAAAAAACTTTTTTCTTTTTTTACCCTACACCACTTAGTGGAATAGGGTATTATAAGTTAATTTACCTACAAATGTAATGTAACGCCAAGAAATATTCGAGCTAGAGACACCTTTAAGTATACCGATCGGCCTAGAGAGTCGATTTATCAATGTCTGTCTGTCCGTCTGCTGTCCATCTAAGCTTGTTCAACTCTACAGGTTCATGTTTTGATATTGCACCATATGGGCCAATCTTTTCAAATTCAACTGTCCTTCATATTACATCGGTTCTGGATTAATTTTTCAGAACATGTTTTATTTCACATAGGAATACTTTCAGATTAAATGGACCATGGGACCCTGTTTTGATGTAAAGCCAATAGACCTCCGATACGATTTTAAACGTATTTTCTAAATCACGTTACATTTCGATTAGGAACACTTACAGCAAAAGTGGAGCGTTATGCAAAGATATAGCCACAGCTCACAATCAATTTGTTTACATAACACTTTGGATTCAACTTACTACAGTCAATCTTGATGAAAATAATCGTCATATTTTTCCCGAGACCCAGACCCAGCTACAACGACATAGAATCACGCCGATGACTATCATAATGTAAAAGATTTTCACAAATTCTGTCATATTCGTATAATTTATATGAACTACATAAAATCGGCTACTTGTTTTTAGATATATTACTTGAGCTTGAGACAGCTTGCAAACATATAACAATATTTTTTTCTCTGTGTGGGTACCTGTCAGTGATGTTGAATTTGCAAGACATATCCTACGGATAAATTTAATAAACTACGATCACGTGGGGTTCCAACTATTAAATGGCTAAACGTCTGAGCACTGCTATACTATGACCTTCTAGCGAGGTTGTGAATGGAAGAGAAGAAAGGGAACTAAGTTGGCCCCTGTACGAAAGACGGACTCTACAGATCTGTCAAAGCCACTTCAAAAGAATATTTAAATACAGAAGCATAAACTGTGATAAATTAAACACAAAGATGTATAAACAATGAACAAATGGATTTGGTATTGAAACAAAGTGAAATATGACAAATCCAAAAGCTCATCATAGAGTTGCCAACAAAAGACATATTGTCTGCCATAAATGCAAAGAAGAAATGTATAGTTGCCAGTGCCGGAAAGATTTTCTCTTCAAGTGCTTTGGTTGAAAAGAATAAGAACATTTGAGGCACTATTACAAAATGGGAATAATATGTTTTATTGTAATTACTGCAGGGAAGGAGTGAGAAGAGAAATATGAGATGAATTAAAAACAAACAAAAATAATCAAATAACTAGAAACTGTCTACAATTTGCATGTCTGCAAAAACTACAGGCGAAATATTAAATCCTGGTCGTCTACGTAATGTCTGTATTATCAGTGTGTTAAATGTTGAAGAAGCCACAATAGCTAGTAGTAGTAGTGTTAAATTTCTTTTTATACCCTCCACCCCCAGGATGGGGGTATATTCACTTTGTCATTCCGTTTTTACACCTTGAAATATTCATCGGAGACCCTATAAAGTATATATATTCTGGGTCATGGTAAAATTCTAAGACGATATAGCCATGTCCGTCTGTCTGTCTGTCTTTTGAAAGCACGATAGCGGCCGAACGAAATGAGCTAGGAGGTTCAAATTTTCCCTAAATGTGTCTTGCAGATCGGTTGGGATTGAAAGTGGGCGAAATCGGCCCAGAGGGAAAAAATTTTCCCTCACAAGGACTGAAAATACGTTTACGTAGTAAAAAGTACGATTTTCGAAAAATAAATCACACTATCCCGGTGGTTAATTGACTGGCTCATTTCAAAAAAATAACACATTCACCAAATGTTTCCTACGATCAGTCGATTGTTTTATGCGCTTTTTGGAGTCATCCTGTTGAATAATAATAATTTTATTGGGTGCCTTCAGTCCCAAATCATAATAGCATTGTCAGATCTGACCAATTTGTGGCCGTTTAATAGTTAAAAAATAAAACAGCCGATATACGCCCTTGCGATATATGTAGATTGGGTATGGACATTGAGATTGCGGAATAACCCACCACTTTTTCTTTCTTTTGTGGAAATGCTATCCTCTGTAACATCAATGGTTTCAGTGGTCATTGATCCTTAAATAACTTTTTTGAATAATGTTTATTGAATGAATTACGAATACATAAGCATTCGTTGACAACGCTGCCTTCAATTCTATCACATTGTTATGTGCTTCCTGACAACAACAACACCCCCCCCCCCCCCCCCAACCAATCAATGTTGGGACATTTTATTGTCGTCATTCTTGTACCGTGTGCCTTCCATCCACATCACGACGCACAACATGAGAATTCATGTAAATCAAGAGCCAATTTAAATCAATTATTTCCCTTAACATACTCGGGACGCAAAGCGGTTTCCATCCTCACAATGCGGTCGAAATTTGTCGGTGTCATGTAAAAACACATCCTGTAATCATTGTTGTTCCTCCCGTTCGCATTGGCGTTCCTAAGTGAATTTTGGTCGACAGATGACAGTGGAAATTTGTGTGAATTTAGCTTTCAATTTGTACTCGACTGTCTGTTTGTGTATGTGTGTGTGGGTGCGTATTAAATCGTGCATTTTAACTCGCATGGGTGGGTGTATCGAGAATACGCGGCGCGGCATGGCATGTTTCATTTGCAACTGCGAATGTTGTGACTTTGTACGCAGAACGCGTTTAGAACGAAATAATTTTACTCCGAGATATTTATTGCGGCCGCAAAAAGGAAGGCATGAATGACTTTTAGATTTATTTGCGGTCGGTTCTTTTATGGCCTTTACCACAACATTTGTTTGGTTGTGCGATTCAGTGGCAAAACCCTTGTCATTCGTTGACTGAGTGTGCTGCGGTCCACAGTGTTTGGAAACGGCAGTAATGAATAATTTCTTGCACCGGGAACAGCCTCACAATGCCTGCCAAGTTAATAACGTCCATGGATGGTCATTAAACAGATGTATATTATATGTGGTTAAATGTCCGTGGTCGTTTGGAGTGGTTTTAAAATCCAAAATGGGAGAATAAATGGTAATAATTCCAGGAATTGAAAATAAATACGAAGTGAGAGAACTGAAACGTATGAAAGTTTTATGCAAAACTAGCAAATACCCGATACTTCGTACGCGGAAAAATAGTATGGTATTGACAGTATTTTGTATATGTATTCAAACTGTTTTTTATATTTTGAAATTGCATTGGTGTAAGGATATCACTTTCAGCGTAAATCGTTTGTAAACGCTCACAACTTTTGAAGAAGCGCTACTTATTCAGAGGTATATTTACACTAACTTTTCGCTACGATTTAAACACCTTGTACAAATTAAAAAATCCATTTATACGTAGTCAATAGTTTAATTTATAGGCACAAAATGGAAAGAATTTTTCTACAAAAAATCATATAAAGTAGAAACTTATTTGCACGTTCCTTTCTTAAGCTGTGAAAAGGATACCCTCACTACAGAGTAGGAGCGTATATATCATTAGGGATAGAAAAAAGTGTAACGCATTGAAGGAGAGATTTAAAACCATAAGTATGTCCCAAGTCCCTTTCACGTCCGTCTGACTCGCTGGTATACACGACAACTCTGTAATGGACTTAAAGAATTTATTCAAGCTCTGCACATACTACTATTTTCCCAAACTTAGTTCAAATTCGGAAATGGGGAAATTGATATACACCTTATGGTACCCAAACAAACGACCCGTACGTAAAATTAAACCTGATATTTTTTAAAATGTTTTTATAATCACTTTAAACCTACAAAATATGTATGCTTTTCCGCGTTCTTTGTAGTCCCTATCCAAGTGAAAATTAAAACCATAACTTCTATACAGGTGCGTGACTTGAAATCTGAATGGAACAAACATTTTGTATCTATCTTTTATTTTGCCGAGGATAATGACTATAATGTTCACACATAACTCTTTCTGTGCCGCTTGTGCCCTTAAACATACAAATTTCGAAGAATTAATTTATGTACTCGGAGAAATGTACACACCGAATTTCTTTTCATATTCTAACTGAAAACTTTGGTTGGTACTATCTTTATCCCAAATCCCCAAATTTGCACCACTTTTGATCCGCTTCCCCCTTTAAAGTACACATTTGATACAATCTAATTGTATTGCAGTATCCATTTTAATCGCTTTTTCCAAGTTCAACTTAAAAGTATAAATATTGAAAATCAGTTAATGTTTCGCGTCTACATTGTCAGAGGAATATACACACCGAATTTCACGATTCTAGTTTCAGCCGTGTTGTTGGTACCATAGGGATATAGAAAGGTACGAATTTCGAAAAATATATTTATTTTGTGTCTCTATGCATATACAAACCGAATTTCATGATTGATTATCCCTTTTTACCCGATATCACCCACAAATAGTACGAATTTCGAAAAATATTTTCTTGGTCGCATTCGGGCTATAAAAGTAATGCCCGTTCCAAAGATTCTAGGCCGGGGCGGTGGTACAATTTGTATCCCATTTAATCCCTTAAAAGTACAAATTTCGAAAAATGCTTTCTTATTAGTGATCTGCGCTGTAAAACGAATATACACACCGAATTTCATTATTGTAGCGTCATCCGTGTTGTTGGTACCTTTTTTTATCCCCTTTTCCCTTTAAAAGTACAAATTTCGAAAAATTCCTTCATTTTGCGATTCTAAACATTTTGAGGGATGTACACACCGAATTTTATGGTTTCAGCTCCATCCATTTTATTGGTGCAATTATTATCCCTTTTTACACGATTTCACCCCCAAAAAGTACGAATTTTGAAAAATATTTTCTTGGACGCATTGAAGCTATAAGAGAAATTTTTTACCAAATTTCAAAATTCTATTCCCAGCCATTTGGTCATTGCGGTGGTACAATTTGTATCCCTCTTTAACCCATTTTACCCCTTAAAAGTACGAATTACGAAAAACTCCCTTCAAATCTGATTTTTTCGCTGAAAGGGAAATGTACATACCAAATTTCATGATTCTAGATTCAACCATGTTGAATCCCCCTTAAAAGTTCGAATTACGAAAAACTTCCTTCAAATCTGATTTCTTCGCTGTAAGGGAAATGTACATACCAATTTTCATGATTCTAGCTTCAACCATGTTGTAGGTACCATTTTTGTCCCTTTTTGTCCCATTTAACCCCCCAAAAGTACGAATTTTTAAAATGTCACTTTTTGGGATGTCTTCATGCCGCTAGAGGAATATCCATACTAAATTTCAAGATTCTAGGCCCAGCCATTTGGTCATTGTGGTGGTACCATTTTTATCCCTTTTTACCCCGTTTTACCCCTTAAAAGTACGAATTTCGAAAAACCTCGCCTTATCACACCTCTACACTGTAAGAGAAATGTACACACCAAATTTCATGATTCTAGCTCTAGCCGTTTGGTCTGGGGAGTGATAAGTCAGTCTCTCAATCACGCAACTCTTTTATATATATAGATGTGTTTCTAAAAAAGATGAATAATTTTCCCAGCATAAAATAGGAAGTACTTCCATAGGGAATACATGTTAGTCCCATCGCAAAACCCTAATACTATTTCGCTTTTGAGAATTTGTGCTGGTCTTGGCCATTTTACATTTATATTTTATAGAATGCAAATCTATTTACCAAATTTTAAAAAGAGCATTGCGTATAGTCACAGAGGTAAGGTGTCAACTTTGTCCCAGAAAGTCTCCTTCTCGAATCGTGGCTCGGGAAAATCTTTCCTATTATTTTTTAACAGGCAGTATTTTGGATTGTTGATTTAAATTACAATAGATTGTCTGCCATGTTCGAAAAATTGACAGTGGTCACCTGAGACTGTCGCAAAACAATAACAATATTCTGGCGAAATCATCAATGAGCATTACCAAATGTGTATCATTTTGGTACATCGGTTGAATCAGTTAAATATTACATCTACCAAGACCGTTTTTTTCTTTAACTTTTTAACAAAAATTATCTTTTTCGCTATTTTCGTTTCATAAATAACATACAAATTTTAAAACCCCTTAAGAATTAAGAAAATTACCACCATATTTTGGATAAAAAACCATAAAGTATATATATTTATTATGGTTCGTGGTAAAACTCTAAGATGACCCAGCCATGTCCGTCTGTTGAAAGCACGCTATCTTTCGAACGAAATGAGCTAAGAGGTTCAAATTTACCACAAATTTGTCTTATTTTTGTACATCGATTGGGAAAAAATTTATAACGATAGTACGCAGGATTGATAATGGATTTTCGACTTGTCAACCAACCATTTTTATTTCGATTTTCAAAATTCATTTTTCATGGTTAATTAATTTGTATATCTTATTTTTCAAGATAGTATAAATTATGTCAAGGTTCGCTTAAATATCAAATAAATACAAATTAGTCAAAGGAACATTTGTGCACATATTTAAGTGTTGAAATAATATTTCTGATATGCAATGAAACATATTCGTACTGAAATATCACTTGAATTATGTGTTTTTCTTCACGCGAAGACGATTTTAATAGCTTTTCAATCTTGAATAAAAAATAGTACAACTAATTAAAGAGTAGCACTACCTCATATGTATGTTTTCAAACAAGACATGTCGTACATTTAAATTGGTTTTTAGGTATTTCGATTTCAGTATAAATGTGTAAGCGTAAAACCGACTTCAAAGACTCAATTATTTGAATCCAAAAATCGAAATCGATTTAACAGTCCCTAACAAGGCAATTTTTAAGCAATTTTTTTGAAAATTTCTTCTTTATATGCACTTGAAATTTGTTACGCACGTTCCTCTTGTAGCGTGAAAACACCAAAAACTAAATAAATGATTTAGCGGCTGAAATGGGACAAAAGGGATAAAAGTGGTACCAATGATACGACAACAGCTAGAAACAGCTAGAAAATCGGTGTGTACATCCCTGTAATTCCGCAGACACGTAAAATATAGAAATTTTACAAGATTTGTCCTTTTATGGGGCACAATTGGAAAAGAGGGATAAAGATGGTACCAACCAAATCACTAAAGTAGAAATCGTTAACTTCGGTGTATGAATTCATCTGGCTGTGTAGATGCAAAACATAAAGGAATTTTTAGAATTTTGTACTTTTAGGCGGAAAATGGGGCGAAAGGGGATAAAAATGGTACCAACCAAACAAATGCAATTAGAATAGTGAAATTCGGTGTTTACATTGCTCTGAAATTCGTACATTTAGAATCAAAATGGGGGACAACAATTGGAACCAACCAAGCGGCTGTAGACAGAATCATGAAATAGGGTGTGCACATTCCACTGTGGACTCGAAACAAAATGGATCTTCAGTGTTAGTGCTTTTCATATGGCACATACACTTGGTCTGTAGCTGGAATAAAGAAATTGCAGCAGGTGGAAATCGATCCTGAGGGAATGAATGAATAATGAAGCATCACATATTATTTAAAACAGTACACATAAGAATTCCTTTTAGTTTTAAATAGAAAACAAATATCGAAATGTGCATAAAAAATATCATGAAACAAATTATTAGTGTATAATTTCAAACCAATAGTTGATATTTATATTCATACAACCTGTTAATATTCATTATTTCCTGTTAATATTCATTATTTCATGTTGGTATTTACTTCACTTGTTCAATATTACGTTACTCGATAATTTCTACCTAAATTTTTATATAAAAGGCGGATCAGTTGCTCTGGAAAATCAATTCACATCGAACAATAGAAGCGAGCATTTATTTGTTTATTTAAAACCTTCGAGCTGTTTTCTTTCATGAAACCATACAATCTTAGGTACAAATTTGTGTCAACAAGAATTTTCCCAATACGGTTCCGCACCTCTAATCTGCCGGTAATACTGCGGAATGCACTTCGTAGTGTAGGGTATATAAGATTCGGTCCGGCCGAACTTAACGCCTTTTACTTGTTTACTTTTACTTTGAACCTTCATTTTCAAAATGCCATTAGTTTTTATTTTTGTTTGAAAACGAATAAGAAATGATTGAAGTTAAAAACAAGTTCAAAGCTAATTGGGAACATTCAGATTTAGGAAAACATCATCACAAATTGATTAGAAAGCTTAGGAATTTAGATTCTGAGAGTGAGGGTATGTATATATAAGTCGGTTTAACCGACTGAAACTTACTTACTTGTTTCTTATTTCAGATAGTGGCTTTAAAGAAAATGTGTGATTGGGATGATGAAACAAGAATTTGGATTGTGCGCCGTGGATCTGTTACAAGAAGACTTTATCATCCAGGTTCCTCATTTCGGACGCTGGAATCTATTGTTGCTGTAGCTGCTGCCTTAAAAGTTATAGAATCCAAATAACAAGCAAACTGAACGCTGCGGACTGGCCGATTCGCCGATCATTCAAATGGTGGTTTAGGTCGAAAACAACAACATGGAGCAACTAGACACATAGCTGTTCATGTTATGGCAGAATTGCAAAGAAAATAATCCTAATATAAAGGTCTCATGACATAAATTCATCAGATGTTGTGGGTGATTGCCAACAGGAAGTTTAAAATAATTTATATGAATTTTAAAAAAGTTGAGTTTCTTAACGTAGCAATCTCCATAAGCAATTCTCTACTATAATTTTAGGGGTTAGGCATCGTAGATCATGCGTAAAATTGAAAATAAGTATGAGGGCAACAAATGTTGCGAATTTCACTTTCACTAAGAAACCGTGCTTTAGGAACAGTTGCGAATCTTATACACCCTCCACCACGGAATGCATTTCACAGATTAAAGGAAGTCGACTTTACATAGAAGTACAGTACCATATTACGAAAATTGTGATATTTTTAGGCACATTGCTATATTTGTTTACTATTTCAAATTAGAATGTATACTTATGCGCACGGGTTAAAATCTACTACTATACATAAATACAATGCTGTAATTGTGAAAG
Source organism: Polietes domitor (assembly GCA_947397865.1). Classification (NCBI taxonomy): domain Eukaryota; kingdom Metazoa; phylum Arthropoda; class Insecta; order Diptera; family Muscidae; genus Polietes; species Polietes domitor. The sequence continues at coordinate 111,882,397 of OX377621.1, forward strand.
TGAGGATGCCTAAATATTAGGTGATTGTCAGTCGCCATTAGGGAGAAGCATTTTCAGATACAGACAAAGTGACTGTATTATTTTGATAAGAAAAGTAAAAATGTTAAAGATATCCCCATTCGCCCCATTCTCCGCCCAAATGTACAAATTTCAAAAAAAAAAAACATTTTTGTTTCGAGTCTTCATATTCAGAATGTATACACCGAATTTCATGATTTCAACTTCAGCGGTTTGGTAGGTCCCATTTTTATCCCTCTTTTGCAGTTATATGCCTTAAAAGTATGAATTTCGCAAAATATCTCTATTTTACGTGTCTACGAATTATTGGGACGTACACACCGAATTTCATGATTCTAGCTGTTGTCGTATCATTGGTACCATATTTTATCCCTCTTGTCCCATTTCGCCCGCTAAAGCTGTAATTTTCTTTGTGATGATTCCAAGCTACAAGAGGAATGTCCGCAACAAATTTCAAATATATGAAAATCAGAAATGTTATTAATAAGCCAAGACTACATATTTAATACTATCTATATATATAATGAAAATAATACTTCAATTAATAATGTAAATATATGGCAGCAATCATAAATACCCTAAATATTTTCAGATACAGTCGTTTGGTTGGTTGTATTTAAATCCTATTTTAATTTCAAAAGTATAAATTTTAAAAATACCTTATCTTTCACGTACGCAGTATAAGACAACTTCATGATTCTACCATTTTTTTGTCGTAAAAGCAAAAAAATAAAGTACGAATTTGGATAAAAAATTTACGTGGCTATGCAGTCAGAGGAATGTATACACCGAATTCCATGATCCTATCTGTGGCCATTTTGTTGGTACCATTTTTATCCCCTTTTTCTCATTTTACCTTTTAAAAGTACGAACATCTATGTATTTAACGTGTCTATGTGATTAGATGCATGTACACACCGAATTTCATCATTGTAGCTGTAGGCTTTTATTTGGTACCAATTTTATCCCTCTGCCCCATTGAATATCTTGGATGTACGGATTTGGAAAAACCTTTTTATTTTTCGTGTCTACTCAGTCAGAGGAATGTATACAGCGAATTTCATGGTTCTAGCTGCATCCATATGTTTGGTACAATTTGTATCCCCATTTTTCCATTTTACATCCTAAAAGTACGCATATCGAAAAATTCCTTTATATATATCCTTTATATATACACCGAATTTCATTATTCTAGGTGCAGCGGTTTGGTCGGAACTATTTTTATCCCTATTTTAGAAAGTTTTATCCCTACTATTTAAAAAATACTTTTATATTATGTATCTACTCTATTAGAGGAATGTACACGCCAAATTTCGTGTTTCTAACTGTTGTCGTTTAATAGGTACCATTTTTATCCCTTTTTGTCCATTTCGCTCCCTGCAAATAAAAATCACTCTATGGTGCCCTTTTATGCTATAAAGGGAATGCGCATTGCAAATATCAACTAAATACACGCTAATATGTTCAAAAAATGCTGAAATACTCTAAATATTAGGTGTATTTTCAGTCCTTATGAGGGAAAAATGTTTCCCTCTTGGCCGATTTCTCCCACTTTCAATCCCAACTGATCTGCAACCATAAGACACATTTAGGAAAAATTTGAACCTCCTAGCTCATTTCATTCGGAAGCTAGCGTGCTTTCAACAGACAGACGAACATGGCTATATCGTCTTAGAATTCTACCACGATCCAGAATATATATACTTTATGGGATCTCCGATGAATATTTTAAGGTGTTACAAACGGAATGACAAAGTGAATATACTTCCATCCTTAGGTGGAGGGTATAAAATCTTACCTATTACATCTGACTTGTTAAAGGTGAAAGCCAAGTTATTACATGCCAAGATCCATGAAAACTGACAAATTTGTTGAATAAAGCTAGTTCATCAATTTAAAGAGAAATTTCAAAAACGAATTTTTGAATTGAGTTTGGATTATTTTGGCTTATTTTGGAAGCTTTTGTCCGACAAACCCCTTGTTCGCTCATAGAAAGCTCAGCTCCGAGGCATAAACAGAGTAAGGAGAGGATAATTTTCCTCGCTTGTACAAACGCAGCAGGAAATAATACTCATCTCCGTTATCTATAAACGAAATAAAAGTGATTGCATGACATTGGCGTTTCTTCAGGAGTGCCATAGCCATAGAATTTCTTCGTGCGCAAAACCTTCCGGAAATTGATAATACTCCATATCACCCTAAAGAAGGAGAATTTTTAAGTGAGGATGGCCAAATATCGGTAATGTGCTTATCTCCTAACTTTACAACTCTAATACAGCCCATGGATCAGAATGCGATAAGACTAACTAAATTCAACTAGAAGAGCAGCCTATTTAGTCACATTGTTGATCGTGGTGAAATATGGAATGCCTTAATGAATCTTCCATCCGGTACTCATTTCAAAAACTTTTTACAACTTCTTTGGACTGGGAGGAAGAGATGCAATTCCCCTAAGTCAAATATTCAATGTATTGCAACGTTGCTCAATGGCGTGGAAACATTACAGCAGCTAACTCATGCTGAAATCGACAGGTGGGTTTCTGAACCAAGCGATAACACAAGAGGAAATTATTTCAGGCTTCAATATATGCTTAGAATGGGCCGACCAAAGCGATATAGACCTAGTTCTATTTATGGTTCTACAAAAGTTTAGAAGAGTTGCAATTCTCGAGAAAAGAGCATTTACAAAGCAAACAAAAATTTCAAATAATTTCCATTCTTCATAAAACTCTGTATTTTAACTTGATATGAATACTTTATTTTCTATTATATTTTTATTTATTTTACCCTTTTTTAAAACTGAATTAAATATACATAATTATAAAGCGGGTATAAATGTTTTTTATTCTTAAAAACAAGTCAGGAAAGGCTAAAGTCGGGCGGATCCGACTCTATGATACGCTCCACTTTCTATCCGTATACAATTTAATTCGGTGAAAAAGCGAAAACGGGAAGGATTTTTGCATTCTGTAAATGTATGTGTTTGACAAAAAATTTTAAATCGGAAAGAACATATGTATGGGGGTATATTGAAATCTGGAACGAAATAGGTGAAATATAATATGTATAGTTTGGCCAAAATCGATTAAACATTTGGGAGCAACATTTGTATTCATCTGAACCGATCTTCATCATCTAAATCTGAACCGATCTTACCCAATTTTTGTATAGGTGTTTCTAGTTGGATTATAAGATGTTGTGCCAAATTTAAAGAAAATGGGGACAATATATTGTTTCTAAAGCGCAAAAGTCAAATCGGGAGCGACATTTGTATGGGGGCTATATCTAAATCTGAACCGATCTTACCGAATTTCTGCATAGGTGTTTCTAGTTGGATTATAAGATGTTGTGCCAAATTTAAAGAAAATCTAGAGCGGAAAATGTCAAATCGGGAGCGACATTTGTATGGGGGCTACATCTAAATCTGAACCGATTTGCCTCAAATTAAATTGCGTTCGTCCTTAATCTACAAAACTTATTTGTGCCAATTTTTGTTAAGATCGGACTATAATTGCGACCTGTAATTTGATTACAACAATAGATGGACAGACAGACGGACATTGCTAAATCGATTCAAAAAGTGATTCTAAGTCGATCGGTATAATTAACAATGGGTCTATATCGCTTCCTTTTGGGCGTTACAAACAAATGCACAAAGACATAACACTCTCGTGGAGTGTATAATAAAGTAGTCGGTACTGTCGACAACCTCGAAACATGTTCCGAGCCCTGTTTTCATTACGTACAAGGATCGAGTTATTACTGTACTAATAACCATATCAAAATAATCAATGATTTTTTACTAAAAACAAACGATACGGACTACTATTAGAATTGTACTTCATGGGGAGAGTGTACTAATATTTTGGTTTTCCCAATCAGCTGTTCAAGAAAAACGCAACGCCGTTGGTGTGCCTGCAGATTAATTCGTAGATGATTACTTCTTGACCAATATCCATCGATTTCATATTGATCAAAATATGAGTACAATAGGTACTTTACAGAGTCCTTGATATGATAGAATATCTAGGAAGCGGAAAGCCTCCCTCGATTCATCGTTGCTGGGTTATGTATATATATATCAATAAGGTGTCCTTTTCTAGTTGTCACTAATTCAAAGAGTTTGTTTCATGTCGTCGTCCTTACCTGTCATCGTAGCATGTCACACATCGTGATTGTCGGGATTTGCGATAAATCGCGCCCAAAAGTCCAGAAGAATAAGCATCCGTGGACAGATCTCCGTTGGTTTTGTCAAACGACAGTTGGCTGGAGGCAGCAGTTGAGGCCGAGTCCACTTTCATTGCTGGCCATTGCAAAAGGCAAAATGCGAAAATAAGCGATGATAACTGTAAAGAGCAAGGAAATGCATTAAAAGTCAACATAATCGAGGACATCGCTTAGTCACACAGAATGCAGTTGTATTATATTCCCTAAATGATCAAACCATGGTCTTTCTCCTGATGAATGCATGTTCGGATCCGAAACACATTCCTGTATGCCTTCTTAAAATAGGCATTCCAGAAGGTCTTCTTCGCTCATGAAAAAAGATTCGGCAGACATTCTCATCTCGAAGGCCTAATCATCAGCATTTAGAAATCCTATACTCATCCTTGACCGTCTTCTTTGAGAAGGCATTTAGAAAGGCCTTCTCATTTCCTATTAGATAGATCCAATGGTCATTCTTCATTGCCTTGGTTTATATATAGGAATCAGCACGGAGGAAGCTAACAATATATATTTTTACTTGTTACATATATGTATCTTAGTTGAAGCACTGTGCGTATATTATTAATGCCGTCGAAATGCTCGACGGCCGAACATGTCTGAGACAACCATATCAAAGAGGAACGAGTAGATAAGCAACAACAAGCCACAAATGGTGACGTGCGTGGAAAATTTAATTGATTATTTTTATTTATTTTAGTCTAAATTCAACTTGATTTAATTTGCACATTTATTGTCACTAGGACGGACTTATGTAACTGGATCCAGCTTAAATCATTTCATTCAGTCCAATACCGTGTTTACCAAAGTTCCGTATGAATTGAAAGAACAGAGACAATCTAATTGTTTACACGTCATTTGGAATTCAGTTTTGAGTCAACTATTTCAAATAGATGTTCTGACATATTCCATTCGAGCACATGATATACGAATTCTTCCCAGAGTTACATGTACAACAGGCTGGGTCGCCGTCCATACAAAGAAAAACACAAATTCCCGTCACCACACGAAAATAAAGTTTGGATTGTTTAATGATGATTTGCAAAATATTTCGATCCTATCTCAAGCCATCTGTGAGCTAAACGCTCCTGGAAATAACCCTAAAAATCATGCTTTTCCGGTGTATTTTTTTTGTGACACATTTTTTCCCAATTTATTTTTCCGAAATAATAGACCCTTGGAAGCACTTTACATAATTTTTTTTCTTGTCTTAGAGTAACTTATTGGTCGAATTATTAGATGTTTACAGTAATTTTTTGTGGCAGTAGTATTTTATACAATACTAGCAGTACCCGCTGCTTCGCAAGCGAAAAATCAAGTTATTCGTTAATTTTATCCGTCTCTGTTTTTGGATAGTATTTATTTAATTTTCTTTGGTGGATATAGATAAATCTAAAATAGTAATTTGGAAACCTCCTATTAGCTAACACTCACACACAGTCAAAGGAATGTGCTTGTCGATATGCACTATTTTAGCTGAACTACTTCGTATGTATAATTTTCTACCAAGTTTTGAACAAAATATTACAACCATTTATATCCTCGATCTCATGTTTCTAGATTCAGTCAGCCAGTTTATAACTTTTAGCACTTCTTTCCCAAAAAGTACGCATTTTGAAAACTCACTATAGGTAAAATCTGTGTTTGCTTCCCCTAAAAATATGTGCTTTATTTGCTAACACATTTATTCCTTGTTGTCCCGTATCCCCCCTTTTAAGTACAAATTTTGAAATATCCATTTATATTCCGCGCTTACGTAATTAAATGATTGTACAGCATTTTTATAACTTTTCGTCCCGCACACCCCTTAAAAGTACAAATTTCGAAAAATCAAACTACTGCGCTTCTATATGGTCAGAGAAATTTACACACTAAATTTCACGATTATAGCTGTAATACTAAAGTTGGTACCATTTTTATCCCTTTTTGTCCCGCTCGTAACTTAAAAGTACAAATTTCGAGAAATCCATTTATGCTGCAAGTCTACGTTGTCAGAGAAATTTAAACACAAAATTTCACGACTGTAGCTGAAATATTTTATTTAGTACTATTTTTATCCCGCTCATTGTTTATAAGTACAAAATTAGAAAAATTCGTTTAGATTTGCGCTTCTAGTTGTCAGTGGACGTTAACGACTATAGCTCCAATACTTTAGTTGGTACTACTTTTATCCCTTGTTGCTCATCCCCTATAGGAAAATTTCAAAAAATCCATTTAGATTGCGCTTTACACACAGTTTACACTCCAAATTTCTCGACTATAGCTGCAATTCTTAAACTTTTGTCCCGCCTACACCCCAAAAAGTACAAATTTCGAACAATTAAATTATACTGCGCTTCTACATGGTCAGAGGAATTTACATACCAAATTTCACGATTCTAGCTGTAATACTTTAGTTTGTACCATTTTTATCACTTTTTGTCCCGCTCGCCCTTTAAAAGTAAACATTTCGAAAAAATCTAATTTTACTTTCCAAATTTTACTTCGTTTCTGTATCGTCAGAGGAATTTACATACCAAATTTCACGATTCTAGCTGTAATACTTTAGTTGGTACCATTTTTATCCCTTTTTGTCCCGCTCGCCCCTTAAAAGTAAAATTTTCGAAAAAATCTAATTTTACTTTGTTTCTATATGGTGAGAGGAATTTACATACCAAATTTCACGTTTCTAGCTGTAATACTTTAGTTGGTACCATTTTTATCCCTTTTTGTCCCGCTCGCCCCTTAAAAGTACAAATTTCGAAAAATACAATTTTACTTCGTTTCTATATGGTCAGAGGAATTTACATACCAAATTTCACGATTCTAGTTGTAATACATTAGTTGGTACCATTTTTATCCCTTTTTGTCCCGGTCGCCCCCTAAAAATACAAATTTCGAAAAAGTCTAATTTTACTTTGCTTCCATATGGTGAGAGGAATTTACATACCAAATTTCACGTTTCTAGCTGTAATACTTTAGATGGTACCATTTTTATCCCTTTTTGTCCCGCTCTCCCCTTAAAAGTACAAATATCCAAAAATCCAATTTTACTTCGTTCCTATATGGTCAGAGGAATTTACATACCAAATTTCACGTTTCTAGTTGTAATACATTAGTTGGTACCATTTTTATCCCTTTTTGTCCCGCTCGCCCCTTAAAAGTACAAATTTCGAAAAATCCAATTTTACTTCGTTTCTATATGGTCAGAGGAATTTACATACCAAATTTCAGGATTCTGGCTGTAATACTTTAGTTGGTACCATTTTTATCCCTTTTTGTCCCGCTCGCCCCTTAAAAGTACAAATTTCGAAAAATCCAATTTTACTTCTTTTCTATATGGTCAGAGGAATTTACATACCAAATTTCACGATTCTGGCTGTAATACTTTAGTTGGTACCATTTTTATCCCTTTTTGTCCCGCTCGCCCCTTAAAAGTACAAATTTCGAAAAATCCAATTTTACTTCGTTTCTATATGGTCAGAGGAATTTACATACCAAATTTCACGTTTCTAGCTGTAATACTTTAGTTGGTACCATTTTTATCCCTTTTTCTCCCGCTCGTCCCTTAAAAGTACATATTTCGAAAAATCTAATTTTACATCGTTTGTATATGGTCAGAGGAATTTACATACCAAATTTCACGTTTCTAGCTGTAATACTTTAGTTGGTACCATTTTTATCCCTTTTTGTCCCGCTCTCCCCTTAAAAGTACAAATATCCAAAAATCCAATTTTACTTCGTTTCTATATCGTCAGAGGAATTTACATACCAAATTTCACGTTTCTAGCTGTAATACTTTAGTTGGTACCATTTTTATCCCTTTTTGTCCCGCTCTCCCCTTAAAAGTACAAATATCCAAAAATCCAATTTTACTTTGTTTCTATATCGTCAGAGGAATTTATATACCGAATTTCACGATTCTAGCTGTAATACTTTAGTTGGTACCATTTTTATCCCATTTTGTCCCGCTCGCCCCCCTAAAAATACAAATTTCGAAAAAATCTACTTTTACTTTGTTTCCATATGGTGAGAGGAATTTACATACCAAATTTCACGTTTCTAGCTGTAATACTTTAGTTGGTACCATTTTTATCCCTTTTTCTACCGCTCGTCCCTTAAAAGTACATATTTCGAAAAATCCAATTTTACTTCGTTTCCATATGGCCAGAGGAATTTACATACCAAATTTCACGATTCTGGCTGTAATACTTTAGTTGGTACCATTTTTATCCCTTTCTGTCCCTCTCTTCCCTCAAAAGTATAAATTTCGAAAAAATCAAATTTTACTTCGTTCCTATATGGTCAGAGGAATTTACATACCCAATTTCACGTTTCTAGTTGTAATACATTAGTTGGTACCATTTTTATCCCTTTTTGTCCCGCTCGCCCCTTAAAAGTACAAATTTCGAAAAATCCAATTTTACTTCGTTTCTATATGGTCAAAGGAATTTACATACCAAATTTCACGATTCTGGCTGTAATACTTTAGTTGGTACCATTTATATCCCTTTTTGTCCCGCTCGCCCCTTAAAAGTACAAATTTCGAAAAATCCAATTTTACTTCGTTTCTATATGGTCAGAGGAATTTACATACCAAATTTCACGATTCTGGCTGTAATACTTTAGTCGGTACCATTTTTTCCCTTTTTGTCCCGCTCGGCCCTTAAAAGTACAAATTTCGAAAAAATCAAATTCTACTTCGTTTCTATATGATCAGAGGAATTTACATACCAAATTTCACGATTCTAGCTGTAATACTTTAGTTGGTACCATTTTTATCCCTTTTTGTCCCGCTCGTCCCTTAAAAGTACAAATTTCGAAAAAATCAAATTTTACTTCGTTTCTATATGGTCAGAGGAATTTAAATACCAAATTTCACGATTCTAGCTGTAATACTTTAGTTGGTACCATTTTTATCCCTTTTTGTCCCGGTCGGCCCTTAAAAGTACAAATTTCGAAAAAATCAAATTGTACTTCGTTTCTATATGATCAGAGGAATTTACATACCAAATTTCACGATTCTAGCTGTAATACTTTAGTTGGTACCATTTTTATCCCTTTTTGTCCCGCTCGTCCCTTAAAAGTACAAATTTCGAAAAAATCAAATTTTACTTCGTTTCTATATGGTCAGAGGAATTTAAATACCAAATTTCACGATTCTAGCTGTAATACTTTAGTTGGTACCATTTTTATCCCTTTTTGTCCCGGTCGGCCCTTAAAAGTACAAATTTCGAAAAAATCAAATTCTACTTCGTTTCTATATGATCAGAGGAATTTACATACCAAATTTCACGATTATAGCTGTAATACTTTAGTTGGTACCATTTTTATCCCTTTTTGTCCCGCTCGGCCCTTAGAAGTACAAATTTCGAAAAATGCCTATTTGTAGCTCGTCTGCATGGTCATTGCAAGGAACTCACCGAATTTCATGTTTATAGCTACTGCCGTTTAGTCAGGACGAAGGATCGATGTTTATCCCTTTTTGGGCCATTTTATCCCCTAAAAGTACGAATTTCGTAAAACCCTTTCTTAGTCGACGTCTACGTCATATTTGGGTACTACCCTGAAAATTTCATGACCCTAGCTTCAGCCGTTTGGTCTGGGGGCTGGTCAATGATAAGTCAGTCAGTCAGTCAGTCAGTCAGTCAGTCAGTCAGTCAGTAACGCAACTCTTTTATATATATAGATAAATAGCTGCAATCTATACCTTTCGAATGATGACTAAATGATGAATGAAATTGACGACGCAGCGCTGATTTTTGTAAAAAGTGTTTGAACATTTTGGCTGTGAAAACAATCGCCTGCAATAAATTATTTCACAATTATTATTTCTGTTATTCAACATTTAGGCATCATTCGAAAGGTATTGATTCCTCCTATTTATTTTTTCATTACACCTCTTACAAAATGTTTCCAAGAAATATGAGTTTTTAGCAGTCACCTTGAAAACCCACAACAAATCGATATAAACATTCAGTAATACGACCAATGAGTTATTCTAAAACAAGAATGCACATTTTCATTTAAAGTGCTTCCAAGGGTCTATCAATTCAGAAAAAAAGGACAAAAATGAAACATAAAAAAATTACACGGGATAAACATGATTTTTAGAGGTGTTTTCAGGAGCGTTTAGCTCCGTGACCCAATAACGAAATATTTTGTAGATCATCATTAAACAATCCAATCTTCATTTGTGGGGGGTGACCGTTGCAATTTATTTTCGTGACCCATCCTAATGTACAATAGGGTGATCTTTTGCGGGGAATTTTTAGTGATAGCCAATGAAGGAAACTTAACAAAAACTCATGTCTGTGGCGGATTTTGGATAAAAATACCCAGGGAATGGCTTTAAATATTCAATTTCACTTCAGTTGATTTCAAAAATTGCTCACAATTGAAATTATATTTTTTCATATAAAATATATACATATTTGGCATTAATAATAAATATAGGGTCCGCCATCTAACGTTTTTTTCAACTATTCAACCGTTGGACTATTATTTGCGGGGTGCCCTCAGCAGCCATTTGAATGAAATTATTTTCCATTATTAACCGAAAGGATTGTACTTTCAAATAAAAAAGAAATTTGAGAAAATATTCAGTAGTTTTTATTATAGCATTTTCAAAAAAAAAGTTATTTGGCGGACCCTATATATGAATTTCTACGTGAAAGTCCATGATGTACTAGTAAACACTTATCTGAGACCGATTTAAACAAAAATATGACTTTTGAACGCCCTTCATTTGAATTTTCTGTTTAAGAAAGTTGCAATAAATTAATATAGAAGTAACTTTTGTGTTTTAGTTTAAAATTTTCAGCTATTTTGTCTTTAAAGAAGGTGTTACTTTATCACTTGCTACACTTTTCAATTCAATTTAATTTTGGACCACTCTAATGTACGTGTATGCCGATGAAGAGATAACATTTAATTAGGATTTTCAGCAGAAGATGCCTTTGTTATTCAAATGAATTAAAGAGATTAGATGATATCAGAACCACATACTTCCATACTCGAACTCTCTCTCAGACTACGTCATACGAGTATTGTTGTGGTGGAATATGGGTCAAGAGTGAATACACAAAGATGTTCAATCAAGAGTATGTGGCTTATCCACAGCAAGCAATTTCATTAATTAAAATGGAATCGGTATCAAAACTAGTAGAAAGGCTTTAATTTCCGGCCGTGGAATAGTGATTGGCGATCGAAACGACTAATAGTTTTCATTGCGATTTTCAAAATCGATTAATCGATAAGGAATATTTTGTAATAGTAAATATGGTATCAAAATCTCCGTTTGGAATAAAAAGCAAATAAAAAGGCGTTTGTGAATCCCACAGTGTTACCGGCAGCTTGAAGGACGTATACTTTGCTCAGAAGTGAAGTACCATGTTATCAAAATTATGATATTTTTACGCAAATTTAAATGTTTAGACAGCGTGACTTGCTTGAATTCCAAAATAATAATTCATAAAATTGTGATTTAGTGCTTTAACCCTTGGAGGTTATTGGGAGTATTTTCTATACTTGTAAGAAAAAAACTTTATCCCTCTCGACCAGTTTTACCCACTTACAATCGCAACCATCCACGCAGCCAAAAGAACCTCCAAACTGAATTTCATGATACCAGCTGCAGCCGTTTAGTTGGTTCCATTTCTATCCCCTCTCGCCCAATTCTCCCTCTAAAGTTTTAAATTTCGAAAAATAACTTTGTGCTGCGCGTCACACAGTCAGAGTAATGTATAAACCATATTTCACGATTTAACCTTCAGCCGTTTGGTTCGCGTTCATGCTAAATGTATGTACCAAATTTGAATATGATAATAATATATTTTCAAGCCTTTGCGATCTGCAACCATTAGACACATATAAATTTGAACTGCCTGCTCAAGCTAGCGTGCTTTTAAAAGACAGACGGACATTTTATCAGGATATTGCATATCGTAAGGTGGAAGGTATACGTCTTCACAATTTATGTGCCCCGAAAAAAGGGAAGGGATTCCGAAGGAAGCACATTTCAATCGCATCTCAAAATCCACATGTGAATTTTTCCCGCTTTCGAGGAAATTCTTTTAAACAACTTGAAAAAAGTCCATAATATGTTAGTATTCCGTAACATTTTACGAATAGCATTTTCACAAGTGAATGAGAACGAATTTTTAATATGGGATCACAGAGGTAAGGTGTCCGCTTTGCACCCAGATGGATTCGAATCATTTTGTTACACCCTACACCACTTCGTGGACTAGAGTATTATAGTTAGTTTTTCGCCAAATGGTTGTAACACCAATAAATAATCGAGCTAGACCCACCTTTAAGTATACGGATCGGCTTAGAATCACCAGCTGAATCGATTTAACGATGTCTGTCTGTCCGTCCGTCTGCTGTCCATCTAAGCTTGTTCACAATCTACAGGTCGCAATTGGTGTGCGAATGTCACGAAATTTGGCGAAAGTTACTTTTTTTGGCCAAGATTTAGATATAGCCTCCATACAAATATCCCTACGATTTACACTCGTACTGCTCTAGAATACAAATTTTACATGGGATCATGGCAACATTTTCAGTGTCGTCTTATATTTGAACTAGAAATAACGGGTAAGTGGTCCACATGGGTCCATGGTTTGATATAGCCCCCATACAAATGTACTTCCGATTTACAATATTACTGCTCTAAAATGCACATTTTACATCGGATCTTGATCAAATTTCCCACACAATGTTACATTTAGACTAGAAACACAGCTATATAGGTCAATGTTTTGGTATAGCCTCCATACAAATGGCCCCCAAGTTCACACTATTATCGCTCTAGAACCCACATCGTGCATTGGATGTTGATAAAATTTTGCAGATCATGTTATATTTCAGTAAAGAATACCTAATTTGAAAGTGATCTATAAGGGTCCTCTTTTTAATGTAGCGCCCTTACTAATGGCCCCATTTTTATTATTACCCCTCTAGGACCCACATTTTACATCGGAAGTTTATCAAATTTTGCAGTTTATATTATATTTCAAATAAGCATACATACTATGAAAGTCAAATAGATGTGTCCATATTTTGGTATAAATTGGACCTCAATTTCTACTCTATTATAGATCTAGAACCCACATCTTGCATTTGATTTCCACACAATTTTGCAGATCATGTTATATTCCAACTAATAATATATTCTATAAAAGTGATCTATATGGGCCCACTTTTTAATGTAGCGCCCTTACAGGACGCCCCTCTAGGATCAACATTTTAAATCGGAAGTTTTTCAAATTTTGCAGATCATGTTGGAACTAGGAATACCTACTATGAAAGTCAAATATATATGTCCATATTTTGGCACAATCCCCGTACAAATGGTCCCCTCATTTTAGACTATTACCGCTTAAGAACCAATATCTTACATCGGATCTTTATAAAATTTTGCAGATCAAGACTCATTTCAACTTGGAATGCCTAAAGGGAACTATAACGGCCCATGTTATGTTACAACCACCAAGTGTTGTTATAGGCCCCCTACAAATGTCCGTCCAATTTGTCCTATCCTGTCCTGCATTTGTCATCGGATCTTTGTCAAATTTTCCAGATTATATTATATTTACTCTCGGAATACCTACCCGAAAATTGGACCATAGGGGTCAATGTTTCCAAATACAACTGTCCCACCAATTTTTAATATTAGGGCTGTTCTTCTTTAAGCCGCGATAACAAGCTGCGATAACAAAAACTTTAATAAAAATTTAATTATTCGTTCAAAATAAAAAATTATTTTTTCACATTGTCGCCAACTACAATATAAATATATGTATCAAAAGAATTTTTCAAACAAATATTTTGTGTCGACTTTATTGGATTTAGCCTCGATATACATACATCATTTTGACTTACACTGGATAATTATCCAGGCTAAGTCAAACATTTTTAACACAAAATTATTTTTTCAAAATTTGTTTTCACACACACATTGACATTGCTTTTGGCGACTATTTTAAAAGAGAATTTTTTATTTTGAGTGAAATTTTACAATTTTATTTAGAATTTTGTTATCGCAGCTTAGTTATCCAGTCTTAAAAAACAGCCATATTATCGTTGTAAATCCTTCATATTACATCGGATCTGGATTTAATTTTCCAGATCATGGATTATTTCACATAAGAGCACTTACTGATGAAGTGGACCATGGATCCCGATTTTAAACGTATATTTCAGTTAGGCCCACTTACAGCAAAGGCGGACCATTACGCAATGAAATAGCCACCGCTCATTATCAGTTTCTTATTTGTTTGCATAACACTTCAGATTCAACTTATTACGGCCAATCAATTTTGCTCTATTCGTTAAATTTGACTAGTGCATGTATAATAGACCGGTCCTTATTTCTTTTTTTTTCGAATTCGTATAACGGCAAGCGCTAAAACTTCTCTATTTGAACCTAAAAATACACAAAAAAATTTGAGCTTGATTGGACAATTTTTAGGCGTGCCCCCGCCAACAATTGTTTGTCATTAAAGTTAGTTACTATCATATAGGGGAAATTATCACCTTTGGTGCTCTTTTTTTGACATAACTCGAGAACCACTAGTCCGATTTTGTTTAAATAAATTTAAAAATAATTAAGAATTAGAATTCCTTTAAAATGTGTATATATAGCGTTTTTCTATATAATCAACAGTTTAGCCGGTAAAAATAAATGTATGAAGAAAATAAATATTTTTTGCCTAAAATATTAATATTTTTTAAATTCATAGAAAATCCAAAACGAACAAATACATTTTAAAATTAAAAATCTAAAGCGATGACAACCAAAAGACTTCGATCGGATGATGACATGATGTTAATTGGCGTAATGGACCACCAAATTACTGGAGCTAAATTACCAGGAAGAAAACAAGTGCTACAAGTTGTATTTTATAATTTAAGAATAGTTGGCTTAAATTTAAGAGAAAGTTCTAGATTAGTTGTTGCTGAGGTCAGCACGTTTTGGCAAAAAGCACGAATTCCAACACACCATGAAAAACACTGCATTGAGAAGCTGGAAAAAATATACAACAAGTGGAGAGATATTACAAAGCATCATGGTCGAAAAACAGAATGTCAAAACAGGAAAGAAACTGAATTTCAAGATAAATTAGATGATTTATTCGATATCGCACATGCAAACGCGTTTGAATTAATTAAAATACAAGAAGACAAAGAGTTCTTAAAAAAGCAACGAGAAAAAGGAAGACCAGGTTGTATGCTAGGAACGGATAAACTTGTAATGCAGAAAGAAAAGCGAAAGGCAGTCCAGAAAGAACAAGAAAACCAGCGTCGAATAAAAGAAGATGAACGAAAAGAGTTATATGAACAACAGATTCAAAGAGGTATACATTTAAATATTCTATCTTTTAAGCAAATCAGAATTATTGTTGTAAAACAGGTATGATTGACATTGACGACGAAAACGATATTTAAGTTGTAGCATCAACATCAACATCTGTATCAAATCCAAATCCAGGTATATCAGGTATCTCCAGAGGTAAAACAATTTTTTTTACACCAAGACTGCTTTCAACTTTGGATAAGTGGAAAATCACTGATGGTGCTGCAGTTCATATCCTAAGCGCAACTGCTGACGCGTTGGGCTATGATATCGAAGATATTATACTAAATAGATCATCAATTCGTCGAATGCGTCAGAAGCATCGTGCAACAACAGCACAAAACATTGCAGCAAACTTTGATGTAAGTACTGTAATGTGGGTTTTCCCTATGCTTTTTTTATGTTTTGAGTATAAATTAAGAAACTTGAGTTTTTATTTCCAGATTCCACGTAGTTTTGTTTTGCACTGGGATGGTACAATGTTACCAGAAATTAGTGGCAGGGAAAAAGTTGACCGCTTGCCAATCATAGTCTCATCTCAAGATATCGATAAACTACTTGGCATTCCAAAGTTAAAATCTTCGAGTGGAAAAGAAATATCAGATGCCGTGTTTAATTCAATAAATGAATATGAAATGCTTGATCTAGTTCAAATAATCTGCTTCGACACAACTGCTCATAATACAGGAGTTCAAAGCGGCGCTGCTGCTCTGCTTGAAGGAAAACTAGGTCGCGATTTATTATATTTTCCCTGCAGACACCATATTTACGAGTTGTTGATCCGTAAAGTGTTTGAAATTAGAGTGGCTACTACAGCCGGTCCAGAAGTGCTAATTTTTAATCGCTTTAGCAAATACTGGATTAATATTGACAAATTAAATTACAAGAGTTGTTTAGAAGATGAACACATTATTACAGTATTGACTGCTGAAGAACGTGGAACAATTTTAAATTACTGTCTAGATAACTTAAAACAAGCTCATAGCAGACGCGACTACAAAGAATTATTGCAATTAGTTGTCACTTTTCTTGGTGGTACGGTGCCGAATTTTAACACCTTTCGTATACCTGGTGCAACTTCTCATGCTCGATGGATGTCAAAATGTATTTATGCACTTAAATATTTATGCACTCTTGCTTTGCTACAAAAAATCAGCAATCATTTGTGGTATTTGTCGGAAGAAGCAGTCGGTCTTTCATTCTTCGATCCTAATGTAAGTGTTGCAATTAAAAAAAATGGTTCAGGCAATTAATGTTGAAGCAAATACAGAAACATGCAAGCGAATAATAACTAATCCAACAAATATCGGCACATTTGCGCAAAAAGATTTAAGCGATTTTGTAAATTCCAATACACACGCATTCTTTGATCGTTTAGAAATTTCAAAAGAATTTTTGCAAGTCGATCCATCGGATTGGAATGAAAGATTTGACTACGCTCACGGATCACAAATTTGTAAAAACCTATCTGTAGTGAATGATGCAGCTGAAAGAGGCGCCAAATCAATTACAGATTATAATAATAAATTAACCCACAACGAAGAGGAGAAACAATTCCTTTTTCAGGTGGTTAAAGAATATAACATGAATTATCCCACTTTTAAAAAGACTTCACTATTAAATTAAAATAATATTAATGTTACTATGAGTATGAAATTAATAAAAATATTTAAGTTTATTCTTAATTTTCAAATGTAAATAAAATAAAAAATATATATATTTTTGCCTTATTTCTCATAATAAAAACAAAAAGGTGCTTGGGGCACGGCTAAAAATTATCCAATCGTTGTCTTTTTTATGCTTTTTGGGACTAAAACGAATATTTTTAGCGCTTGCCGTAACATATATTCGAGAAAATAAATTTGTCCATATAAATAAGGACCGGTCTAATGTATAATTTATCGCCCTCATAAAACAACTGGGGGTTTGTAATCAAAAGCAGGTATATACGCAGGGGGTGGTGTAGGGTATCATATAGTCGGCCCGCCCGACTTTAGCTTTTCCTTACTTGTTTTTTTATTACTTTTTTAAATAAAGAATGGTTAGTTTTGTATCATTTTAGCAATTTAAACATTTTTCTAAAAAATACAAATTTATTGCTTTATTAATGCACCTCAAAAGTTTCTGCAAATACTGCATAATGTCAGTAAAATTAAGTAGTGTTAATTTATTTTATACTTTAATTTAGTATTTTAATATAACATTTTTTTTAATATTTAGTTCATAATTAATAAATATTTTGTTAAGCTTCCAATATAATTTCTACCGAACAAAATGGTTTGCATTAGTTATTCGGCACTCACAACAGAGGATAACTGAAATGGTTAGAGTGCCGTAGTAGCAAACAGAAGTTACGCTGTTCTACCCACGGTAGCGGCGATTTGTATACCCCTACTCTACAGATTAACAAGGTGTATATCATTTGGGACAGAAAAAAAGTGTAACACATTTAAGAAGTGATTGAAGACACTAAGTGCGTTTGGGCCAAATGTGTGCAAAGTGTGCAAAATATGGCGGGTTTTGCCACGCCCCTTCCACTACCTCTCACACAAATCACCCTGAACTACGTAAAATTAAAGCTGTTATAACATCTATACGGATGATCGGAAAACTGAGAAGTTGCATTCACATGGAATATAGACGATAGTTCCAAACAAATATATTGTCTTCTTTCATTTCGTAGTAAAAGCTGGTTATGTAAATGGTGAAATATGAAAACAGAAGAGGAGTGAGGCATACAAAAATATAAAAAGCGGCCCATTTCTGCCATGATCTTTATGACACAAATGAAAGTGTCGTAATTGACAATATGTCAATATCGTATTTTATCAAGTGAATAGGAAGACATTTTTCCTATGGGTGTCCGAATTGCTCCTAGTTTCGTAGCAAAATTTTAGTTGTCGTCATACATGATACATATGCGTATTGAAAATGGTTGTTTTGTATCCACAAGGGGAAAAGTGGATGTGTGTGATAAATATATCAAATTTATATAGAAGTAAATACAAAATAATTCTTGATATAATTCGACGGCTAAGCATTTAACTAGTGATGTTTAGCGAATTATTTTTCGTTAGTTAAAATTTAATGGAGCTTCGCGAAACATTTTTTAGTGATGACTCGTTAAAGTTCCAATTAAATCTTAACGGAGTAAATAGTAAATTTTATTTATATTTATTTAGAAGACACCAAATCAAATTCCGCAACAGACAAATGTGCCACTTATCTTCCACTCCTTCCTTGTATGGGATTTGACCTCGAATGGCTCGAACGTCATCTGAGTTCGATGGTATTTGAAGTATTTGCCTACGTTCTCCAATAATGGTAGCAGACTGTGGAGTTGTACTACATGATGCAGTACACATAGAGTGCATGTCAAAAGGGAGGATGTGCATGACGTTAAGTGCTTTAGATGGATATGGAAGCAATGCATACATATTGTACAAGCTGATTGTTGAACACATGCATTGGTTTCATACTTGTCACCACCTCTGTGAATGGCCACCAACAAGTGTTCCAGAAGTCACTATAAGGCATATTATGGCTGTGTTACACACACACAACTATTTTTAGTCTCGAGTCACTAGTGGATACCAAAGTTTTTTTCGTCAAGTAGTTGGTCACAGTAACTTTATCCACGTTGTGTTCAGTGTCTCACTTCTAATCAAGGATGATGCTTTAATATTTGTCATGGTCATACAGCGAGAACTATCTAGACCGTAAGCGGGATAGTCTGGATGTTGGGATCTTAGTTTTTGTGGCCTCCGCTTTGCTTGGATTCCCTCTTAGGCCGCTATGGCACTACCTTCTACATAATGAAACTATCCTTAAGAATCCATCTTCCAAGTATCTAATTATTTTGCAGAAGGTAGCGGTAGGCCACTCGAAAATTAAGTTATGACTAAGGAGCGGACTTTTAAGCAAACTCATATTTTGAACGGATGTTTACTTCACAGATAAAACTGATATTCAATTTCAATCAAAACAAGTAACTAGTAAATCAAAAAAAAAAAATTTTCAAATCCATGCTTTATGCAAGCAGAATTCTATTGGGCCTAGAAATTCATTTTTAGTTATCTTTTGTAGAAGGAAAAATTACTGCAAAATTTCAGTTTTTTATCTGCCATAGAACGGCATATATTCGAAAATGGGTTTTAACTTCGTATGGGAGGTGCCACGCCCACATTTCCATTACCGCCCATTTTTGTCACAACTACGCACATTAATGCTAGATGCACTTACACAAAATTACAGTAGGTGTAATTTTGGTTTTAACTTCATATGGGAGGTGCCACGCCCACTTTTGCATTACCGCCCATTTTAGGCGCAACTACGCACATTGATGCTAGATGCACTTACACAAAATTTGAGCACTATACGTGTCATAGAACTGACAATATTCAATAATAGGTTTTAACTTCGTATGGGAGGTGCCACGCCCACTTTTCCAATACCGCCCCTTTTTGGCACAACTATGCGAATTGATGCTAGATGCACTTACACAAAATTTCAGCACTCTAGGTGTCATAGAACTGACAATATTCAATAATAGGTTTTAACTTCGTATGGGAGGTGCCACGCCCCTTTGTCCAATTGGTCAAATTTTTCCATTTCCTTGTATTGTCATCGAAAATGATTAAGTGTGCAAAATTTGAGCAAAATTGGTTGAGAAAAAAGCTTTCAAAAATTGATTTCAAATTTTGTGGCACACAAACATATATAGAAAGTAACCTTATAAAGAGTGATTTTTTTGAGGTTAGGATTTTCATGCATTAGTATTTGACAGATCACGTGGGATTTCAGACATGGTGTCAAAGAGAAAGATGCTCAGTATGCTTTGACATTTCATCATGAATCGTCTTACAAACGAACAACGCTTGCAAATTATTGAATTTTATTATCAAAATGCGTGCTCTGTTAAGAAAGTTCATTGCGCGCTTCCATTTTATGGTCAGTTTAATCGACCCACTGAAGCGGCTATTCGGGCTATTGTGACTAAATTTCGCACCAAATTTACATTTTTGGACATTAAACCACCAACACGCTTACGTAGAGTGCGAACTGAAGAAAATATCGCAGCTGTATCGGCCAGTGTTAATGATGACCACCAATTTTCGATTCGTCGCCGTTCGCACCAATTGGGTCTCTGTTACTCAAAAACGTGGAAATGCCAAAATTGGACTAAGCGGATGGACCACCTAAGACGCAGCCGCGGTCAACATTTAAATGAAATTATCTTCAAAAAGTAAATGTCATGGACCAATCTAACGTTTCAAATAAAGAACCGATGAGATTTTGCAAATTTTATGCGTTTTTTTAAAAAAAAAGTTATCAAGCTCTTAAAAAATCACCCTTTATAAAGCATGGAAAAAGGCGTTAAGTTCGTCCGCGCCGAATCTTATGTACTCACCGCCTCGGAGAGTACACCTGGCTTCACCTAAAGGTGCAATACCATCTTAGCAAAATTAAGATATTTTTATGTTGTAATTTGTTCGTTTGTTTTATTTTGGTCTGTAATCAATATTTGATTTGAACTGGGATATTGCCCTGGCTCAAGATTATTTTGTATCTATATTTTATAGAATGCAAATTTATTTGCAAATGGCAACAGGGATACGTTCCAAGAAATGCTGCACTAATGAAGACTGCAACGAAATATTTATCAATAATGGCTACATCCGTCCCTTGTGAGAGAGCTTTTTTCCGCTACAGGAAATATTGCTTCCAGTAGAAGAAGCTTTCCTAGGGGACAAGCTTCAAAAAGCTCCTATGGTTGATGCAGAGTTTTTTTGCTATTGCTACTTAACATAACTAATTATATAGACACTTTAATGATTTAAAATAGAAACAAGTAAGGAAGGTTAAAGTCGGGCGTGGCCGACTATATTGTACCCTACACCTAGTTATTATACCATGTGGTGTTCCCTTATAAAATGGTTGTTACCCTTTAACCGGGTAATATACGATACAGCTATATACTTTGTATATGTAAGAAAATTTGAACACAAGCCTTGAATTGAATAGGTTTTCTGATTTGATTTGATGCAAATCTGTTAAATTCGTGAATTATAGAGCGGAAAGGATTAAATCAGGGAAGCCATTTATAAGGAAAATATATATAAAGCTGAACCGATGTGAGCCACTTTCGCCATAGATGTTTTGAAATATTAGCTGATGTGCCGAATTAGAAGTAAATCTTTTCAAATATGCTATTTCTATATCGGTAATAATCAGTTCGGTGGCGGAATTTGTATTGGAGCGATATACATATGAACCGATTTGGCCCATTTTCACCAGAGCTATTTCTAGTTAAAATATAAGTTGTTTTGCCAAATTTGAAGAAAATCTGATAAAACAATTGCTTTCTAGAGCGGAAATAATCAAATCGGAGGAGACAACGATATGACCCACTTTCGCCTTAAATGTTTTTAGTTGAAATATGAGCTGGTTTAATAATCCATTCAATAATGGAAACAGTTAAATCGGGAGCAAAATTTGTAAGGGAGCTATATCTAAATCTGAACCGATTTACTTTAAATTAAACTGCGTTTGTCCTTATCCCATAAAACTTCGTAGTGCAAAGATTCATTTAGTTCTGACTACAATTGCGACCTGTACTTTGATTACAAGAATAGATGGACAGACAGACAGACGGACATTGCTATATCGACCCAAAAAGTGATTCTAAGCTGATCGGTAAAATAAACGGAGGATCTATCTCGTTTCCTTTTGGGTGTTACATACAAATGCTCAAAATCATTATACGCTGTGGTGTAGGGTATAAAAATAAATATCCATAGCGCAAAATGTAAATTCGGCAAAAACATCGATGTTTTTCCCCGATGTCACTGATTATAAAACGTCGATGTTTTGAGATCGATGTCGCAGCCCTGGGCTGTAAACTATCATGATTTCTGGCCCGTGAAATTAAACCGATGTAATGCAAAATATATTTTAAGAAGGTATTTGTTGCACTGCATTTTCATTAATTCAGAGAAGTGATTCATATGAACTCCCACAAAATGTTAGCATCGAACATGCAGTGCTTATAAGCACTAATTCGAACGAAATGACATTCCTATCAATGGCAACCCTATGTTAAAACCGCCCAAAAAAATTTACTTCCATATCATATCATAGAGATGGGCGCGACTCATGTGAATTGCATGTATCACGCGTGATCGTGAGCAAAATATATTTTACTCACGTGAGCGTGCGTGAACGTGTGGAGAGAAAAATGTTCGTGCGTGAGTCGTATTTCACGTGATTTTTGCGTGATTTGTACATACTTTTTCATATATTTTTTTTTTTTACCACCATATATTTTCATTCAGTTGTTGGATATATTCTATTAGATTGTTTTCATGTATTAGATTAGATTGTTCCACGTATACAGAACAAAGTAAAATTAAATACTATATCGCGGAATGAAAACTTTGAAAATATTTATGTATTTTTCAAATATGTTCATATTTGTATATCTACTTTTTAACTACACTTAATTTACTAAATTTTATTTCCTTCGAAAAAGAGACTAAAATGGTCTGTTAACTTATTTGTCGTTAAACTTTACGATATAACACACTGTAATTTGTATACTACTTAAAAACTTTGAATTTTAGGTTCAAATCAGATTTGCGCGGCGTTTACTAATTCGGATTTAGAATTGTGGAAATTGTTTGCGTGACTTACGTGATTCACGCGTGATTGTGAGCAAAAATTATCTTACTCACGTGAGCGTGCGTGAACGTGAGTCAGAAATCACTCACGCGCCCATCTCTAATGCTGACTCGATAAATTTTGATGCATCTTACCTTGCAAACAGCTTGGATTGTGTAGACCAACGTTCTACAGAGCGTATGACTAATATGCAGGTGAATGTCAATGTTACGCATACGCCAAAGTGCCAAATGTTCTATTAAATGACACCAAGAAGGGACGTAAAATCATCATTTAACCATAGATTTTCTTCATATTTTTGTCAGTTATTTTTTACCCTAACCTCACACAAAACTAACCTACGATTTTGAAAAATCGGAAATAAAAATAAGGGCCACATTAATAATTATTAAACGTTTCATGATATCATAATGCTATGCTGCAAATGCTGTTTGTTTTATATACTTCAACGACTACGTGTTGAAATTAATTGTGATATTGTAATACAAAATACGCACATTCATGAACAGGATTACGACACCATTTCCGCTTCAAATTAACCTTTCTCGTATAGTATCAGTTAATAGAGTGCTAGTTCACCTTCCACACTCCTCTGCCCAGAAACCCAAAGTCGGGTATAATTTGTTTCTCGTAATCAGAAATTTTCAACCTGCTATCCCTCGCAACCACAAATTGAAACATACAAAGCCGGCTTCGAATTGTTCTTTTCGCAAACAGTAAGAAATTCTCAACCTCTTAGCTGTCAAAACCAAAAGTTTTTTACTTCCTCCATACTGAGAATTGCCGCCATGCCCTCCACCCACAAACCACATAATCAATATCCGGCTTTAAATTGTTATTTTCCGCGATCAGCAATATATATTCACCAATTTTCAATCTGCTAACCGCTAGCCTTTCAACCCTAGCTGAAGCTCAAGTCGATTTCTATTAATTTATTTAGAGAAGGGATTGATTTTCCATGTCAGCATGTGACAAAAAGAAATGAATATGTAATCTATTGACTCCACATAAATGCCTCACGGGCATCATCGCAAATACATTTCTCCTACAGCTATAGACTCTTGCGACGTGTAACAATATTTGTCGAACTCATATTGAATATACCCTGTCATAAGTCCATAGAGTTCAACTCATGCATTGAACCTAAAGCTTGTGTCGAAAGCAAATGATGGCGTAGAGTATCATATTGTCAAACTAATTTTCCGACTTTACTTTTGTACAAAAAAAGAATAAAGCGATTCTATATGGTCACATCAATGGTTGTGTGAAACTGACATGTGTGAGTGTAAGTATGTTTGTATGCCCTCGTCTTTTGTGCTGCTGCTGAATGTCAAATTGTCATTAAATCCGTTCGGAACATGTTTTCCCCATTGGCACAGGTCATAAGCCTCGACGTTACATTTGTCACGTACTTAATAACATACTAATGTATGATATGTACCTACATATGTATGGATGTATTTATATTTATCTCGAAGTGATGAGTATGTCACAAGCGTCTACAAGTAATCATTTTGTTGTCGTGTATTGCTAAAATTTGATATCTTCCGAAATACGCGATCTTTATGTCGGTGTTGTATTCAGCCCAACCTAATCTTACGCACATTTAATTACATATCAGGACCGCAAGCAATGAAACATTAAAACGTGGAAATTACCAGAAAATGTTTATGGAAAATTTCCAAACTAATTAGACTGTATGTCGACCACAATGTAACAAATTTCGGTGTTGTTGTCCATATATCAAATTCAGCACAGCAAAAAATTTTTATTCAGCCGGGTGCGTTCAATTCGGCAAATATTACCGGCGAAATATTAATTCCACCATAAAAGATAACGAACACTTTCACATTTACTTTGAGTTTAGTCGTCGTGATTTTAATTAATTTGTAGAACGGCTTTAGATCCGAATTAATCCCACTTTTTTAAACCATAACCTTTAAGTACCAGTCAGGTTTGTAGTGTTGCCATCTAATTTTCTCCGGTACATTTAAAAATACATGTACATTTAACAAAATCAAATTTTATTTTTTAAATTTCTGCCAGTACGTTGGTTTTCTAGATATGTAAATACCTAAACCCTGAAATGACGAAAAGCTATATTCCCAAAATGATTTTTATTTTTAAAAATTCTAGCATACAATATTTGCAATATTTATCGCTTGTGTCTGTCGTTGTAACTGCTCTAAATATATCGCTGTCTTCAGGTTATATCGGCAAATGAACAATATCAAAATATATGTTTAAAAATTTGCGTCGATCGTGTCGTTAATTGGGACCGAGAAAATACGACGTAAATCGAAACAACGCAAATCGGAAAAATTTTGCATACATATTTTTAGATGGGTTCCTAATGAATATTTTGTGGGAATAGTTATCATTTTTGTGGGAATGAAATAAATACGTTATACTGTTGCTTTTATTTATTTGTATTTATCTTAAAAAAGTAATTAATTTTTCTAACTTCTTACTTTGAGTAATTACATGTGAAGCGATCACACACATTTTGGGTCTGAAAATGTCATGACCCTTGCTTCAGCCGTTTGGTCTGGGTACTGATCCATGATAAGTCAGTCAGTAACGCAACTCTTTTATACATAGAATATAGTTGTGATAATTTTTAAATATATAATAATTTTAAATATATAAAATATAACTATACAATATATCATGAATATTTCATGGGATGTTTAGAAAAATCGGAGTCCGGTTTGACATGGAATGGATCATATACCTTACTAGTTCAGATGTAACGTGTTGCACCAAACTTGAAACAAATGGTTTAAAATATAATACATCTGTATAAGCTTAATAAAATAAATATAATAGCTTATTTTTTTAATTTCAAACAAGCAAGAAATTTGTATTTTGTGTTTAATAATAATGTCAAAATTTTATAATAAAGCGTACCACGGATATGTTTCATTCGCTCATACATGGTACACAAACGCGCCACTCATATCTTCAAACTGTAAACAATAAACACACACACAAACACGTTGTTGATTCAGTTCGGAAGTATCAAAGCGTTTTAAAATGGTTGCAAGACAAAACTAAACACAACGAAACTTAACCGTCTGAACTACAAAAATAAAACAAATGATGGGATATTTTAATATTTTTATAAAATCTGTGGATCAAGCTTTCAAATACTGAATTGATTTTACAACAAAAAAAGAATCGTATCCGTGTTGGAGGACACACACAACACTGCACAGTGTATTATCAGCGTCAAAAACTCCCAAATTCAACTTTACTGATTGAATTTTGCAAAGAGCATTCCCATTAAGCATATTCTAAAAGATTTTTGCCAATATCACGGTTAATTTTAGCTGTGGTTGCATTTAAAGTTCATAAATGCAAATTTCATCATAACAGAGGATATGATGTATCTCGGAAACCATGCATCGTATTGAAATTTTTGCTTTCCTTTTCAGACAGTGGTTTACCTGAAGTTGTATTTATTCAGTGTTGGTACTTTTCTACAATATAAAACTTTATTCGCGAGGCTGACCGATGCCTCGGCATTTACAAATATTGTTAAACTATTATCTTACTTATTCATTTTAAATGAATATTCAGCTATAACAGCTGCCAACATCTATTTCATTTTGAAAATCGTAAAAATGTATTTGGAGTTGGCGTGGCACTGACAATTTTCATTTAATTGTGGATTCAAATGAAATCACTGGTAATGATTTGTATTCACATATATATTAAAATAAGAAATTTATGGCGTTTTAACTTCATTTTAACTTTCATGGAACTTTGATCTAATTTGACGATATAAGGGATGTGTGCGAAATTGCAAGCTCCTAGCTAGCTCTACTCCTTCTAATTCTTGCCGTATACAAATATTCCACTGTGCACCGTGCTACAAAGTGACAAAAATTTGATGGCCCATGGCAATGTAAATATGTAATTCTGAAAGTTGACAGAAAACATAACAAACGTGTGTACTTCGTTTTTCATTGCCTGGTCGAGTGCGAGTTTAAATGTAATTGACATTTTAAAGGAAGTAATTATTAAACAATTTATTGTTGGTACAAATGGAAGTGGACACAAGATAATGGTGTTGATTTTGGATGTTGGACAGTAAAATCGAAAAAGGTCCTTTCAAATATTAATCCTTAAAAGCATGTGGTAGAAATTTTCAAAAAAAATATATCGAACTAAAACACAACTTTTCAGCAGATCGAAAAAACTGATATTCTCCTTAATTTTAAGAGTAATTACTAATCATTCTTCTACAGTTTAATCTAAAAAGGATTACTAATTGCTGTGATTAAAAAGATTTCGAAATTTCCTATTATTAGCGGTTTTATGGTTCATAGCCACTTTTGCACGTTTAAAATTGAACACTATGAATGTTGAAATAAGCACATAGCCATTAATGCTCAAATATATAAATCAGATTTATTGTAAACTCGATAATGTTTTTCATGAAATCTTGGCAATATTCTGGGATGTACACACCGAATTTAAAGATTCCACTTTCATCCGTGAGATTGGTACCATTTTTATCCCTTTTTCCAAATATTTTACAAAAAGTGTGTATTGCGGTAGGGCACGGTAAACAAAAAATACAAATTTGATATTTTTCGAAAATTTTCGCGGCAAATATGGCTAAAATAATTTTCACATTCTTGATTTATGATTTTCTCGCGATCTAGCCAACGTATCGGACTTTATTTATGTTTGTATTTTAAGAACCAGTGTCACTATAATTGTTGAAAAATCCAAAAGTCGCGGTTGCAATTGCTTATGTTTAAACTTTCTCTGTTCTATATATTTGCCTCAATAGGTTATTTCTTAATTATTTATGAATTTCCTAGCATTATTTAATGGCAATTTGCTCAAAAAATTCCTTCCAAACTGTAAAAAGCTATGTGAAAATTATATTTATTTGGAAAATACAGTACTACGGTTTCTTCTATAACATTCGATTCGTGTGAGATGAATTTGTATTTAACATTGGGCTTCTTCTAGAGACAAATTATAATTATTATTTTTTAATTTTTTATTGTCAAAAAAATATTTTTTGAATTTTTAAAAATCCACAAGAAAAGACGTTTCAAAAACATCTTCGCACGTCAACATATCTTAACTATGTCAGAAGTTATGGAATTTAGAAGTAGTAACCAGTGACCCATTTTGTGCAAACATAATCTTCTGAATTGGGCATAGAAAACGAGAGCAATTTTTTGATCTTTGGTGAAGACGATGGTCGATCAGCTTATTGTACTGCGTTATCCGCTGGTAACCATTAACGGGTATTTTTTGATCACACATATAATCGAAAAGTGTGTACTCAGTTTTGCTCCGTTTTGTCTCTACTTGCATCGTCAGATTTTTCCGTTACATAAACCATGGTTTTAGCCAAAAAAAGTCTGGAATCCTCACCCACTGTGCAATCTGTTAAGAATAATTAACTTGAAATTATGTTCATTTCCCCCAACCATTGGTTTGGATTTTTGGGGGACTTCTTCCATACATTATATGTAAGTATAAGATGAGTATGTTGGTATTTTAATAATATGATGAGGAAAAACATTTCCTTGCTTTTCAATTTAATTTATTACATGCCAGTCATCTCTGTGAATCTTCGTACTCACATAACTTGACATACATTTCACAAACACTCGAGTTCCATGAGAACATTCCATTTTCCATTTCCTTGATATAGTTCGGAATTTCATTTGAATTGCCAGTAGTAACATCATTAAAGTCGGCTTGCTTTGTTGCTGTTTTCACATGTCGTGTGCTCATTTTTTTGTATTATTTATTTCTATGAAACTGAAGGACTTGCAGTCGTTCTGCAGAGCCAAAGCATAATTTAATCCATGGCGCAGTATCTGTAGATTTATACTTGCACTGAAAGAGTCATTATACAAAATAAAAACGTAGAGTTTTATCGAAGTTGGGTAAATTAGAAAAAATCATGCTTTCCCGCTCATTTATAAAAAGTGCAGTTGATGTATTAAAATAGTACATTATAAATCATATTTCGAGAAAAAATGTATTGTTTATGGAACAATAATATAAATTGAATATTCTAATCTTTTCAAGCGTTTGTACAAAATGCACACAGTGGCACGTGCACCATAGAAAGCGTTCGTCATTTGCTGCTTAAAAGCACGATGATGATGTATGTGGGAGGTTTTATTTAGCTAATTTCATTGTCACCAAGGCATGTTGAGATTTTCCATTATCCGTCTCTGTTAGATGCTATTGCATCAAGATCATGGAGGTTTCACCAGTATTTACTTTAACGCACCCGCATTACACTCACAAAAATAATCTTCCTAAATATTAGTAAAATCCATACTGCAATTGTGTTCACCAAATGTACTCCAGTTAACCAAGTATGAGCACAGTTTTCTTATTTCATTATGTATATATTATGTCTATACGCATGATCGTTGTTCTGTAAACTTTCATCCTTGGCAATATTTCCATAGATGCTGTATGGGCGATGTCGTCCCACCCCTGCTGGTAACTCACACACAAATTGGGATAAGCTTTGGTTAAAGTAAAACTGATATAACTTTGATATTTGAAAATGTTTTTATAATCACTTTAAAGCCACAAATTATTTGTGCTTTTGGCACATTCAATTCTATTTAACATTATGAACTATAATGTGATCGTGTTATTGTAAATGTATATTATAAATTCCATACTGATGCTCTCTGAGAATATAAGTGAATATAATAAGTCATATAAATATAAAATGAATATAAGTCATACTTACTTAATGTAACCTATACCTCTACCTACACTCTCTAGAGTAGGAGGATATCAGTGGGGACAGAAAAAAGTGTAAGGCATTTAAAAAGTGACTTAAGACTCCGAGTATGTTTGGACCAAATCCGTTTCACGACATTTTAAGCTGTTTTAGCCATGTCCTTCCGTCCGACTGGTGTACACGATAACTGTCGAAAGGAGTTAGGGATTCAACACATGGTAATATTATTCACAAACTAAGCTGAAGTTCAGAGATGGGCGAAATTACCACGCCCTTTTTGGTACCTCACACACAAATGGTCCGTATTCCTATGTTAAATTAAAACCGATGTATTTAATAATAATCGCTTTGACCATGCCAAATATGGAGGTGTGTGTCATGCCCTTTTTATAACTTCTATACGAATGATCATAATACTATGAAATTTGATATTTAACAATGTTTTTATAATCGTTATACCCACATGAAATCATCT
Organism: Polietes domitor; assembly: GCA_947397865.1. Lineage (NCBI taxonomy): Eukaryota > Metazoa > Arthropoda > Insecta > Diptera > Muscidae > Polietes > Polietes domitor. Next base: position 111,912,883 of record OX377621.1, read on the forward strand.
GCAGTTGGATATTTCAAAATGTGTTTATAATCGCCGCCTTTGTCCGGAATCAGTGGCAAACATTAAAAAACGATAAAAGCTTTAGGTAAATCTAAAAGGCTGTTTCCACTACGGTCGCTTCCACGTCCGCGTCCAATAACACAGTGCAACACGAAAAAAAATAACCATATACGGACACCGCTACATGATAAAAGACCAAAAAAAAAGACCCGTGTTTTTTTTCCCCCCAAAGTCATGCACTTTTTTTTTATGGGCCCCAGAGATTTGAGGCCTCGGTGTAATTTTTGGAAAAAAGTGATCATATTCTCAGGCTCATATCTTGCAAACCGTTCGGAATTTTGATTTACTCTCTGAGGCAAAGTTCTAGCTCTTGTCATAAAGAACAAAAATTGTGAACATATAAAATCAAAACAACTTCATCTTCAAGGTCAAAATCGCAAAAAACTTAAAAAAATTCGATTTTTTTTAACCTTTTTTCCCCTGTTCAGGTCCATAGGTAGCAAACCGTTGAAAATTCAGGGAAACAATCAACTACAAAAATGTACCTAAGATCTCAATAAACAACTTTCTAGAACATATGAACTTCCTAGGAATTATTCTTAACACCGTTTAGGTAGCGCTTAGGTAGCCGCAAAATTGAAAAATTTCCCAAAAATTTCACTGTGCAACATTTTTGAAGTCATTTCAAAATAACCATATACGGACACCGCTACATGATAAAAGACCAAAAAAAAAAGACCCGTGTTTTTTTCCCCCCAAAGTCATGCACTTTTTTTATGGGCCCCCAGAGATTTGAGGCCTCGGTGTAATTTTTGGAAAAAAGTGATCATATTCTCAGGCTCATATCTTGCAAACCGTTCGGAATTTTGATTTACTCTCTGAGGCAAAGTTCTAGCTCTTGTCATAAAGAACAAAAATTGTGAACATATAAAGCTCTTGTCATAAAGAACAAAAATTGTAGTTTTTAAGTTTTTTGCGATTTTGACCTTGAAGATGAAGTTTTTTTGATTTTATATGTTCACAATTTTTGTTCTTTATGACAAGAGCTAGAACTTTGCCTCAGAGAGTAAATCAAAATTCCGAACGGTTTGCAAGATATGAGCCTGAGAATATGATCACTTTTTTCCAAAAATTACACCGAGGCCTCAAATCTCTGGGGGCCCATAAAAAAAAAGTGCATGACTTTGGGGAAAAAAAAAAACACGGGTCTTTTTTTTTGGTCTTTTATCATGTAGCGGTGTCCGTATATGGTTATTTTGAAATGACTTCAAAAATGTTGCACAGTGTAATCAATGAACGCGCGTTAAAGCCTATACAGAAATCATAGGCAGTTAGGTATGGGAAAAAGTCGCGTTCCTATAAGTCACGTTTACTATAAATTCGATTATTTTTGCAATCGAAACCCACCCATACCTATTAATGGCAACACTGCAAATTTCACATCCCTATTAAAAAAGCTGTTTATCAGCATAAACATAAACAGCCACAGCCAAAATGCAAAAAACAGGAGGTAAGTTCATATTTTTGCTTTTGTTTAAAACAATTTTAATTTTTCAATTATTTTAGATTTCAAAAAGACTGAATGGACAGCAGTCTTAACTTTATATCTGTTGGATCTGTGGGAGGAGAATATTGATGGCCTGAGGGGTGCTCGTAAGAACACCCACATACACAAAGAGATGGGGGAGAAGTTGGGAGTGACTGGCGCTGAGATTAAAAATAAACTTGACAGTTTAACAAAGAAATTACCTATATTTTATTGGGAATTAAATCGATTGTGTACACGTTCATTGCAGAAAGAAGCAGGCACTAGTTGGGCCATCAGGTGGCGCGCCATCTACTTGGGAGCACTTTGAACGTGTTAACAAAATATTGGCGACATCGAAGGCCATCAACTATAAAAGAGTGATGGTCGAAAGCACAGGTAATCTAAACTAAAAAAGGTAAGACATGTGTACAAACATCTATATTCATATCAGATTTTACGCCTCTTCACACCTCTGGCTGCATTGATGTGGAGAGTTCGGAAGACTCCCGCGGCGAAGCTTCCACATCGCAAGGAAAAAGAAGACGGGTCGACAAACTTGAGAGAATGCTGGAGATTGAGGAGAGAAAGCTGGAAGCTCTTAATGAGATGACTGAAGAAATGAAATTATTCCACGAAAAAGTGTTTCAAGCCTTAGAAAAGAACAATAATAAATAAGTGTTATTATTAAATTTAAAAATTTATCCAACTAGTCTTAAAAAATCTGGATAAATTTGTAAACAAAAAAGGCTGACAATTAAAGTAAAAGTAAGACAATAATAATAAGTATGTAAATTGCATAGCAATTAATAAATGAATTTTATTTTATGTTTATTTTTTGAAAACTAACCCCATATTCATAAAAACTTACAAAAGGTTTAAAGTATGTTTTTTCAAAGCAAATTTGGATTTCAAAGCTACTTTAAATTTTTATGAATATGGGCCTAAATAATTTATTTTTATCGGCTGACAAAGTAAGTTCCAAGTGCAAGTCGTATAGCCTGAGCTTGCTCGTCATGATTTCCCAGGTATGTAGTATATGTAGGTTGCTGCCTCTCTTCTGCTCGATCTGTTTCCCATTTTGAATTCATGTGACTGGCATTTTCATTCAGGAAATTATGCAGGATGCAACAACATGCAATTATATTTGAAGTTTTAGATATATTATTATCTAAACCTTTTCCAATACGTCGGAAGCGGGCCTTCAAATGGCCAAAGGCATTCTCCACTACTCGCCGTGCTTTGGATAAAATGAAATTGAAAGCACTCTCCTCTTCCTTATGCTGAATGGAAAACGGATAAGGCTTCATTACGGATGTGGAGAATTTAAAAGCTGAATCTCCCAACACAACCACTGGTACTTCAGTGCCACACAGAGTTCTTGCATTCTGCCTGAACAGCGGTGTTTCTTCTAACATGGACTTGAGCCTGCTCCCCGTATATATTTGCGAGTCGTGGCAACGCCCTGGGCACCCGACGTTGATATACATGAATCTGTATCTACGATTAAAACGCTTTTAATGCTATTGTAAACGTAGTAAATAAACGATCACTTACCGGTGCTCAACCAAAGCAAAAAGCACTGTTGAGTTCCACCCTTTATAGTTGTGGTAATCAACTGCTTCTTCTGCTTCAGGTTGCACTTCTATGTGGCACCCATCTGCAATAAATTTACACAAATTGTAATTCGTAATTTAGCAATGCATCAAAATTTGTTTTACCCATTGCTCCAAAACACTGCGGAAATCCAAGCTTCTGAAATCATTCCACGCACTCCTTTACCTTCTCATCTAATAGGAAGTCTGCTGGCAGATACTCAGGTGCTAGCTGGACGATGACTTCATTGCAGAATTCATGCAGTATTTTGCACACCATCGATTTTGAAATACCAAATAGCCTTCCAACTGTTCGGTATTCCGCTGAGGAGCCAAGTGTGTAAAGGGACACACCGATCCGCTTTTCTAAAGGGATAGCGAGCCGAAACGAGGTGTCCTTCTTGGTCAGTGCAGGCAGGCGTTGTACCAAAATGTTAAACACACTCCTCTCCACACGGAAACTTTCTTTGAACATCTCGTCCGAATTCAGAGGCACGTCTCTCTCCCAAAAGGTACCATAACGTTCCTATTAAATAAAAGTTAAGAAGATTAACTTGAAAACAAAATATATTTTTCCTCACTTACAAATGACCAGATGCTTCGTGCATTGTACAAAAAATGTGCAGCGCTGCTGCTACTGCACTTTTCCATTAGGCGCAATACCATTTGATCCTCATTTTCCACTGCGGTTAGCAAAATAATATCATTTAACTCCATGATAATGTCACAACAAAAAATATTAAACTTTTTGCATCGCAAAAAAAAAAACAAATAAACGCAAACAGCTGTTTGAACGCAAACGTGGACGCAAAACACAATGGAAACACCATTAAACATTTTCGATAAATCGTTGACGCGGACGTGGAAGCGACCGTAGTGGAAACAGCCTATAATAGTACCAATTAATAGTGGTATATAGTTTAAATCCGATTAAAAATTATATAGCCGCTTAAAGTTGATTAATTTCTTCAGAACTCAAGAAAAAACAAAAAGTGAAAAGATTGTAAGATTCATAATTTAGTTACAGACAAACTATCTACCCAATTTTTAAGTCTCTGGTCCCGTTTGGAAGGAACGTTTGATGAAATGAAATAAAACAGAAATTGGTGGAATATTTTGGTTATATTTTATTATATATTTTTTGCAATTAACTATCTATTTTTCACATTTTATAAAGCAACATATTTAGAGTACTATGACTGTCAGTGAACAGGTTCCAGCCAGAATGGTGGCCCTGTTGGTCTCCCCTAGACGGAGTCTAGAGGAGATAATTTATTAAAACAACACAAATTTGGATTTTTAATATTTTATTTGAGCAAGTGTTGCTGCTTCGTACGGAGTACACAAAATTACCACTCATTTGACAACCATAACCGCCATCTATCGGATTTATCTATATGGATTTTATAGCATTGCCATAAATTCATTTGATGAGATCGACCATATGATCGAACTGCAACAGTCAGAGTCTTGAAATTTTTGTGTGTATCAATTTGGAAAATTGTGCAAAAAATAAGCGGAATTGGAAAAGGGAGCGTGGTACCTCCCATACGAAATTAAAATCTATTGTCAAATATTTTCTTTCATAGAAAATTATTCGTTTGGTAACAAAAAATAATGTAAACTAAGAAGAAATACAATGTTTTTGAAGAGAAAGCAACACCATATTAGACGTCTGCTTTTAAAGCTCCCAGTAAGTCTAGGCTCGAAAACCTAGTGTCATTTCAAAGCTTATGATATCTTCTGTGCAACAAAATTTTGTAAATGTGTTCACTAGTTTAAAAGATATGATTTTTGCAACGAAAAAATTCAAAATGCCCATCTGTGCGCCGATTACATTGCTAAGGTTAAATAATAAATTGAAGGAATTAATGAAATCTAATCTTTCATTTTAAAAGTGTGTTAACATTTATTCAAAAAAGAGAGATTACATTTCTTATAAATAGTTTAAAATATATATATATATAGAATTTTTAATAGAAATTGTCATGTAAAGTTACACGTTAGCCAAATACAGCAATGACTGCATATTTTGATCTGTTAAGTTTCTTTCCTTGTATTCCGTCTTATAAAATAGGTGCTTTTATGAATGATTGATGATGATGTTTAGCGAAGTCTTTTCAATAGCAGTACCAGACGAGCCTTGTTCGAAATTCAAATACGGTAGAAAGAAAATGGATGCCGAAGACCCTTGAATCTGACCTTCTTATACTCTTGGATACTCCTCTTAAGCGGTAAATATTTGTTGTCAATTTAACCCGCAATTACTATACAAAAAATCTCCTGTTTTCACATTTACACTCATAGTTTTAAACATTCTTCATCGATTTAATTTTCCTAGTGCTCTTATCACTAGGAAAATTAAAATAGAGTAAATTTAACGAACTAAATTGGAGTATGGATTTTACTCAGCTTAAGGAATGCAATTTTTCTGAGTGTACATTCTAAATTACTGCGGGGTTCACTTTTTTCTGACTTCTCTCTGCTTCTAAAAGCATTGCATTGCTGGGACATTCTGTTGGCTGGTAATACGAACTGGCACAACTAAATGTATGGAATTTGACATGTTCTGTTACAAACGAAATCAGTTTGTTTCCTGGTTTCATCGTGTATAGATATATCTTGGATTTTTTTTTTTTAAATGAAAGTTGAAGTACATTTTCAATCCTCAGTCTTCTGTTGGAGGGATTCAAAGTGGCTGCTGCTGCTGACACTGAAGATATTTTTGGAGGAAAAAACGAAAGACTTTTGTTGACACACACCCACTCATGACGAGTCCTCCTCCTCTTCAGTAAATTACATCTGATATGCGAGGTTACAAGGTGGTGTTCTTAATCAACGATGATTCGGTTGCTGCACTCAAATGCCACAGAAACTGGCAGCTTCAACCATTTGTTTGGCACTAACATGAGTTTGTTTTGTTTATTGTTACCTGTCCTTATATAAACGTTATAAACGTCACAATACCCACTCAAGGCATTTCACCCTCAGTTTTTATAAAACGTTCTCCTCTAAGACGAATGCAAATGTCAGCAAGCGGAAGTTAAAAACTCTAGATACACAAATTATATTTGTGTCGAGAAACAAACACGATGTATGCGCAATTTAGCCGCTTTAAAGCAGCACTTTAATGTTTTGAAATTAGCAAAATAACATTTGTTGGGTATTTTTAATGAGCATTTATTTAAATGTATAGTGGTATGTCCAAAATCTGATCAAAATATGCTGTAATATGTGGCTTCTAGAGCGCTAAGAAGCTAATTCGGGAGCTACATATAAATCCATATCGACGTGACTCACTTTCATTATAGATTTTTAGAGTTGAAATACAACGTGTTTTAAAAAATGTATAAAAGAAGTGGTTTATAGAGCGGGACAATCATATCGGAAGAGAAATGTATGTGGGAACCGATGTTACTCACTCTCTGTATTGATGTTTTTAGTTGCGACATAACTAGGGATTTAAAAAAAAACATATTCAGAAAACAAAAAAAATCATCTGTGTTTCCAATTAAACAAATAGTTTTGATCACTACAACAAACATGTTCATGTTCCAGACTAAAATGTAAGTTTGGTTTGTTTTACGCGTTCCCTCAAAATATTCCGCTTTTATTACTGTTCATTGGCGTAGGACGAGTGGTCCTGGGAGGCTAAACCCACCCAGAAAAAATTTTGCCCCCAAAGAATTTTAAATTAGTAGATACAAAAATCTTATTTTTTAAGTACCTAATTTTTTCAGAGTTGGAAAACTCAAAAAATTAAAAATCATTGTCAACACAAAAGGAAAAACATTTGACTTTTCAAATTAATCGTGAAAAAGGGTTGGATTTAATTAAAGTTGTTTCAACAGTTTTTATGATTTCGCAAATAATGGCTACCAGCCGCTGCCAAGTTATTATGCATTTGTTTGTAACATCCAAAGGCAAGCGAGAAAGGCCCATTGTTAAGTATACCGATCGACTTAGAATCACTTTTTGTATCGATCCGCAAAAATTGGCACAAATGAGTTTTCAGATTTAGTTATAGCCCCCATACAAATGTCGCTTCCAAATTGACTTTTCCGCTCTACAAATCACATATTTTACTCGATTTACTTCAAATTTGGCACAAAACCTTATATTTGAACTAGAAATATCTGCTGTTAAAGTGGGTCAGATTCAGTTGTAGCCCCCATAAAATTGTCTCTCCCGATTTGACTTTCCCCTCTATAAACCACATATTTCACTCGATTTGCTTCAAATTTAGCAGAAAACCTTATATTTGAACTAGACACAAAGTGGGTCCGATCGGTTCAGATTTAGATATAGTTCCCATACCAATTTAACTTTTTAAGCTCTATATATAGCCAATTTTCTTCAAATTTGGCACAAAACTTCATATATCAACTAGAAGTAACAGTGGTAAAAGTTAGTCGGATCGGTTTAGATTTAGATATATCTCCCATACACATTTAGTTAGAATATATTTTAGTCGATTTTCCTCAGATTTGCCACAACAACTTATATCAACTGGAAACATTATGGAGAAAGTGGGTCGATATAGACCTCATAAAAATTTCTCTTCCGATTTGACTATTTCCGCTCTAGAAACCATATATTTTAACCGATGTTTTTCAAATTTAGCAAAATATATTACATATAGTTATTTCAAGTAGTTAGTTAGTTTTTTCAACCAATAATGAACGTGGGCCACATGTTGAGGTCTGAGTTTCTTTTTACAGTGGGCCAAAGTTTTATTTTTTTGGTCGAAAGGATCATTATGCTAAGTGAAACAAGTAAGGAAAGACTAATATGATATGATACCCTACACCATTCCCTGCGTCTATACCCGGCATTGGTTACTAAGCCCAGATGGTTCAGAATCGATGGGACGATTTTATGTAGTCCATATAAATTACTATAAAGACATCGTTAGTTAAACAAAATTTAATGTAAATGTAAATGTAACATTTGAGTGGGGTCTACATTGAAGCAATTATCTATGCGTCTATTTTAATAGAAGGCGTTCCCATGAGAAATAATCCATGCTCTGGAATATTAGATCAAGATCCGATGCAACATGAGGGTTTTACGGCGGTAAAAATGAAAAATGTATTGGGGCTATTTTATAACATAGGCCCATATGGTCAAATCCCACGGTAGGTATTTCGAGATTGAATATAAGATGAAATGGAAATTTTGATTAAGATCCGATGAAAATTCAGCTTTTACAGCGGTTATAGGATAAATCGTAGGTACATTTGTTGGGACCTATAAAAACACTTGGGAGCTGTACCATAACAAGGTCCACTTTCACGGTAGGTATTGTTAGTTGGAATATAACATGATCTGCAAAATTAACAGAAGAACTAACAGCCTTATGGATTTCACACTGTCACGTACAATTTCCGGTTTTCTTGCCCTCAAAACAATTTTGTCACTGTGCGACCCGGCCTGTTGTTAACGGCTCCTTGCACTGTTGTGGGAATATTAAATAAACAGATACGCCAGTTACTCCTACGAGTGGTGATGAATTACATTATGACAGTGAAATTGTTTGCATATATTCATCCTGATGGAATTTACTTAACCAAATATTTTCGTCATAACGAGGAATACGTTCGTGTAGTACACACATACAATGACGCAACAAAAATATAAACATATCTGGGGCATTATTATATATATACTCAAGTGATGGGGGAATTATGAATTCTTCTTTCAGTTTCACAAACCTCATTTTGGTGGTATCAGTAATATATATATATACAAACTAAATTCACAGAACGAAAGGTGTCGTAGCACCCTCTCCATCAAGTCCATGTAAATGTTGCGAATAAAAACACTGAAAAAGGTATTCTTTCTTGCACCATACTGCTTATTGGGGATGTCGACCGTGTCTGGGTTTTCCAAATCCCGAGATTCTGTACTTTCAAAATTAATATCCCGGATTTTACAGTGGCCGACAAAAGTCAACTTACGACCCATTTTCTACTCCCGGACGAACCCAGAACCATTTTGTAGAAATGTAATGATGGAGTTTTGTTCGAAATATATTTTTATTAATTTGTACCAAGAAACCCCGAATTTGAAAAGTATTCAGGAAAAAGTAAAGAAATGCACTGAGAAAAGCTTGTATACGACCTACATACATGTCTTGCTTCATTTTGTTGAGTTAATCAGGATAATAGCGGAAAAGTAATCTTCTTGAATTTATATTTTCGTGCTACGCTTTGGACTTCACAGTTTTTTTATTTGGACAGTTAAAGAGTACATTTCTTGGGACAATGGGGCCCTCGAAACGAAATTCAAGCTAATGTTCGACAACCGGGGAAATAAGAAACAATATTTAGGTGAAATATAAAATCTATTAAAGCTATATAAATCAACAGTTCAAACTGTATGCTATTGAAAATAAATAAAGCCCAAAGAAGCTAATATAAACGAGTAAGGAAAGGCTAAAGTCGGGGAGGCCGACTATATGATACACTCCACTTTCTATCCGAATACAATTCAATTCGGTAAAAAGTTAAAACGGGAAGAATTTTTGTATGTTTCCTAATCATAGGCTAATATGATCTGGCCCATTTGTCACATCGAAAAGAATAGTTGCGTCGGGATATATCCAAACATTGAATAAAGTGACTAACTTTCGCAATAAGTTCTTCCAGTTCAAGTATATCGTGTTATGCTCAATTTTAAGAAATTCGGTGAAAATTCGTGGGCGGAAAAAGTCTATCCGGGGGCGAAATTTGTATGGGAGCTATATGTAAATCTGAACCGATCTGACCCATTTTCACCATGGGTGATTCTAGTTGAAATATAAGATATTTTGAAAGATTTGAAGAAGATCTGTTAAAATATATGGTTTATAGAGTGGAAAAAGTGAAATCGAGAGTGAAATTTGTGTGGGAGCTATATATAAATCTGAACCGATTTGACCCATTTGCACCATGGCTGTTTATAGTACAAATATAAGATATTTCGCCTAATTTGAAAAGGATCTGTTAAAATATGTGGTTTCTAGAGCGGAAAAAGTCAAATCGGGAGCGAAATTTGTATGGGAGCGTTCGTCCTTGTACGGAAAAACTTCGTTGTGCAAAGTTTCATTTGGTTCTGTGTACAATTGCGACCTGTATCGTGATTACAAGAATAGATGGACGGACAGCCAGACGGACATGGCTTAATCGATTCAAAAAGTGATTCGAAATCGATCGGAATACTTAACAATGGCTCTATCTCCCTTTCTTTTGGGCGTTACAAACAAATGCACAAAGACATAATACTCTCGTGGAGTGTATAAAGAAGTGGGCAAACATTCGGAAGTTAACGACAGAATGTTGTGCGAATAGATTGGAAAGGGGTATTTTACGATAGTGCATCTGGGAACATTTCAAAGGAGTGTGAATGAGTCACATTTGATGACATTTGAAAGATGGGCGTGGGAACTAATACACAAATCAAAAACTTTGAATCAACATTGTTCTTGTAATTTAGTGTGAATTCATTGAGAGATTATTTGTGAAAAAAAAGATCGGTATTGGTACAATGAGCGGGACCTCCCAAACGAATTATTCAGTTTGGTGGCACCGATAATCCTGAAATTTTGGTTACAAATTTGGGTTTAAACAATTTTAAATACGCTGAGTCGCCAATTTTATAAAATCCAATTAGGATTTCGCTCAATCAATTTCTATCATAGTTAAATATTTTGCATTCCCATCTCCTTCAACATAGACAATATGGAAGAATTAAATCTTAAATCTTTTTGTAGGAATATTTGCAGAATGATCCTTATTGATGTGAAACAAAATCATTATACCCTGCTATAGCTGACATCCGTGCTGGTTTAGTTTTAATTTCTTGATTACGCACGCCCTAAAAAAAGTCACTAGTATCTGGGGCTTAAAAGTCCAATTTAATGATGCCTTTAATTTTTACGATTCCTTCGCCTGGAAACGAAAACCTTTTTTTAATTTGACAGGATTTCAAATAAGGCACACCAGTTACTAAATGCAGTTAGTTTTAACCATATTCTACCACCATTCCCGTTGCCCAGGAAATTTCAAACCCTACATTTATCTTAATTTCAGGATATGTTTTAAAAAATCCTGAGATCCGATCGACATCCCTACTACTTATGCATGAATGAGTTGTGCAAATATCTTCTTTTTGCTGAGTTCGAGAGACAATATAAAATACAAATATTGGTTTTCCTGGAAAACCCCACAAACAAATTGCAGTACACACCAAAAACGAGCTAGTACGTTTTCATTTTGTACAGGTTTATTCTTTGAATATTTCTCATGTTCGATATAAAATGTTACCAGAAGGGGTGTGACAAAACGGGCCAACAATTTTCTACCGATGTTTTGGCAAATTGAGAAGTTTATGTCAGTACATAATGCTGTGTAGAATGGATGTTTGGGGTGAGCGATAGAGGCCACGGACTCAAAAAACATAAAAAGTCGTGAAGTGGATTTGGTCCTAACACATCCAGTGCCTAAAGTCTCTCATTCAATGCGATTGAAAGTGGCATATCATCACGACGCGTCGTCATATTATCACGTTCATAGTATCAAATGAAAGTACCCAACCTGTCCCATATAATATATAACTGGTATACACAAGTGTCCGCGAATATTATGAATATGAAAAATGCAATACTTGCTTCTCGAGAATATTACGGCAAATGAGGAATGAAAATAAAGCACCAAAAACCGCAAGCTATGTCATTTCCATAAAAGTTGCCGGCGAGGATTGCCGTCTATCAGTTAATGGAGCAGTCGTCTCGTTACACGACTCATTTAAATATCTGGGTGTCGTATGGGACAGCATGTTAAAAATTTAACATCACATACATACTAGGCCTTTGCAGTGCTCTTAATATAAATTGTAATAAATATTGAAATTAATAAAAAATCACATTCTTGAATAGCGTGATAAAGCAATTAAGCCATTAGGGCCTCGATTCTTCTTCTGAACAGGATATCACAATAAATTTGAAGAAGATCGCTATTGCGGAAAAAATCAAACCGGGAGCGACATTTGTATGGGAGCTTTATCCAAATCCGAACCGACATGGCTCATTTTCACCATAGACATTTCTAGTTGAAATGTAAGGTGCTTAACCAAGTTTGAAGCCAGACCGATCTGGCTAATTTTCGCCATATATGTTTTTATTTGAAATATATGGCGTTTTAACAACCCTGCGGGAAAATTCATTGTCTCAGGAAAAGTCCTGGTGGGTAAGGACCGGTCCTGATTCTAACCCAAATATAAGAAGGTGACAGGTCCCTTTTACATGGGTTTGTGATTGGAGGGGGTGAATTAACCCCTGTGGAATGTCTTGGACATGTCCCCTGTTGTTCTAACTAGCGATGTCAAACGGGAAACCTCGATCCCGAAAAATCCCAAATCCCGATTTTTGTAGAAAAATCGCGGTATATTTAAAAAATATATGAGGCAGTCTTGCATTATTTGATATATTCGAAACACCATTTTAAAAAGGTAAACAAATAAAATTAAAATATTGGCATTTTTTTAAATTCTATTAAAATTATATCATTAATGGAGTTTGTGTTCCACAATCTCTGACAATTTTAAAATGATTTTTCACCCTTCAATTGCATTTTCTAATGACATACTTTTACCTAAAATTTACAAGTTTAAACACGTCGTAGTGGGTAGTTCACATCCAGTCAGTCATACTGTTGTTTTGTAATTTAGGTTCATGACATAAAATTGGAATTGGGACGAACCACGGCGGCAGGATGAGGAAGTGAAAAACTGAAAACGTCAATTAACTCCATTTTGTCCATCATTTCAGACGTATGTATATCAATCGGTTCAAGTGTAATATGGGCTGTCGGATGGTGTTATATTATGGTACAAAATATATATTCGTCCGATTACGTCTTATGGCTGTTAAAATGCTTTAATAAAATTGTAATAACACACCTTTAAACTGCAAGTTATTCAGAATTAAAACATAAACAGTATTTTCAATTTGCCAAGAAGATATTCAATTATTCTTTTGCATAGAAAACACCAACAGATTATGTTTAACACTGAGAAGTTTTACCATGTAGATCTCTAAAATCAATTTCATATAAGGGTGTTCGATATTAATACCCTACGCCACCGCGTGGAACAAGGTATTATAAGTTAGTTTCGCACCAAATGTTTGTAACACCTAGAAATAATCGGGCTAGACTCACCACCGATTTAACGATGTCAGTATTTCCGTCCGCAATCTACAGGCCGCAATTGTTGTCTAATTGTCATGAAATTTGGCAGTAGTAAGTTTTTTGCCAAACACAATTACTATTGAATTTCTATGAAATCGGTTCAGATGTACACATTTTACATGGGATCTTGACAAAATTTTCAGGACAATGTTATATTTGAAATAAAAATAGTTAACGTGAAAGCGGACAAATGTCCCTTTGATTTACACTATTACTGCTCTAAAAGACACATTTTACACAGGATCTTGATAAAATTCCCTGAATCATGTTATATTTCAACTAGTGACATCTACTATGGAACTCATCTATATCGGTCTATGTTTTGGTATAGTCCTCATACAAATGGGCCCCAAGGTAAACTACATTATTACCGCTCTAGAACCTACCTTTGACATCGGATCTTTTGTTTGATTGTTTTTACTACGAATACTTTCCGTGAATGGGAACTATATAGACCCAGCTATGGTACAACGGCCAAGTTTTATTGTAGGGCCCCTGCAAATGTCAGTCCGATTTATAACATTACCGCTGTAAAATCTTCATTTGTCGTCGGATCTTGATCAAAATTTTCAGATCATGATATATTTACTCTCGGTACACCTACCGGAAAATTGGACCATATTGGTCAATGTTTTCAAATACAACTGTTCCACCAATTTTCATTATTACCGTCTTAAAACCCTCATTATTATCAGGGTCAAATTTTCCAGATCATGGATTATTTCACATAGGAACACCTATTGTTGTAGTGGGCAATATGGGTCCATGTTTTCATATTGTCTCCATAAACTTGGATCTCTGTTTTGACGTAGACCCCAATCAAATAGGCCTTTGACACGATTTTAGATGTATTTTCCATATCATTATATTTTATTTTATAATATTTTACTGTAAAAGTGTAGCACTACGCCAAGATATACTCTCCGCTCATATGTTCCTTCCCGTTTGTATACATAACAGTCAATGTTATTACAGCCAATCTCCAATCTAAGAGTAACATAATTGAAAAGATTTTTGCCAATTTTAAAATATTCGTTAAATTTAATTAAATATTCATTTACTAGCAGTACCCGCTGCGTCGAACGCGATAAAGCCAGTTACAGTAATAACTCAATTCTTGCACGTAATGAAAACAGGGCTCGGTGCACGTTTCGAGGTTGTCGCAAGTACCGACTATTTTATTTTTTAGGAATAAAAACCATCGTACCCATCGTATCCCTTGAAAGTGCGAATATGAAAAAAAAATATTTTTCGTGTCTACGCAGTCAGAGGAATGTATACACCAAATTTCATGACTCTAGCTGCGAACATTTGGTTGGTACCATTATTATCCCCTTTTCTAATTTAATCCCAAAAAGTACGAATTTCAAAAAATCATTCTATTTTACGTGTCTACGCAATCAGAGGAATGTATACATCGAATTTCATTATTCTAGGTGCAGCCGTTTGGTTGGTACCATTTTTATCCCTCTATTCCCATTTTATCACTTAAAAGTACGAATTTGGAAAAAATAATTTCATATTATGTACCTACTCAATTAGAAGAATGTACACAGCGAATTTCGTGTTTCTAGCTGTTGTCGTTTGATATATACCATTGTTATCCCTTTTTGCCCCATTTCACCCCCTACGAATAAAAATAGTTTTATGGTGTACGTTTTTGTTATAAGGGGGAATGCGCATACCCAATATCAAGTAAGTACAAGCAGACATATTGAAAAATATGCTTTAATACTCTAAAATATTATGGGTTTTTACAGTCCTTGTGAGGGAAAACTTTTTCCCTTTGGGCCGATTTTGTCCAGTTTCATTCCCAACCGATCTACGACTATAAAACTTATTTGTGCAAAATTTGGACCTCCTAGCTACTTTCGTTTAGATGCTAGCGTGCTTTAAACAGACGGATGGATATAGATATATCGTCTTAGCATTTTATGACGATCAAGAATATATATACTTTGTAGGGTCTCAGTCGATATTTCAAGGTGTTACAAATGGTTAGTTAGTATACCCCCATCCTGGTGGCGGAGGGTATAATAAGTTGTGTTAATTTATTTCGTATTAATTAATAAAATAAATTAATTCATACTAAATAAATATTGGGTTAAGTGCCCTATTGTCAGTACTAACGAATCAAATGGTTTGCTTTAGTTATTCATCGCTCACAACAGGGGATGGTTAGAGTGCCTCATTAGTTCTTTTTATACCCTCCACTAGGGTATTATGTCTTCATGCATTTGTTTGTAACATCCAAAAAGAATAATCGCCATGTCCGTCTGTCTGCCCATCTATTCGTGCAATCAAAGTACAGGTCAAAATTATTGACCGTTCCTAACAAAAATTGACAAAATGAGTTTCGCGGCCTTAAGACGAACCTTATTTAATTTTAAGCAAATCGGTTCAGATTTCACTCTCGATTGTCAAATCGCATATTGAGCATATTTTAAGAGATCTACTTCAAATTTTGTAATTATCCAATAATTCATTTCGGTTTAGATTTATATAGAGCTACCATAAAAGTTAACCAGAACCGCCCATGCTGAAAGTGGATAAAGTCTAGATACAAATATTCTTCTCGATTTGACAAAGTGGGTCAGGTCACATCAGTCTATGATTAGGACATATACAACAATTAAGGAAAGGCTAAAGTCGGACGGAGCCGACTACATGATACACTCCACTTTCTATCCTATTACAATTCAGTTCTGTAAAAAATTGAAATCGAGAAGGACTTTTGTATGCTGTCAATGTATGTGTTTGACAACGAATGTTAAATTGGGGATATATTGTATGGGGATATATTGAAACATGGAACGATGTGACCCGCTTTCATCATGTATGTTTATAGTTGAAATATAATATGTAAAGTTTGGCCCAAATCGGTTAAACATTTATATCTAAATCTGAACCGATGACTTAAAAAAATACATACAGAGTTAGCCACTTCCCAATCTTAGTTTAATTGCTACTCATGTTTAAGTTCGTCAGCTTTTACTTAATACAGGGGTTTCCAATAAGAGGTGTTATTTTGAATCAGCCGGTGTTTCGGTAGCAGTCACTTTTGAAGCTTTTATTCTTTGACATTTGACAAGTAGAAACTACGCCATTACTAAATAAAAATGGAACGGTACACGCTTCAACAACGCATTGAAATTATTAAAATTCACTTCAAAAATAGTGAAAATCTTGCAGTCACGGTTCGCAAAACTAAAGCGTTTTTGGCTCGTCGTGAAGCACCTTGTCGGACCGCAATACAGAAATTGGTGGAAAAATTCGAGCTGTTGGGACAAGTTAGTGATGTGAAGAATAAAACCCATGCACGTCGCTCAAGAACAACTGAGAATATTGCTGCTGTAGCCCAAAGTATACCCAGGTTTGTCCATTCCTCGTCGTTCTTTGCAATTGGGCATTCCACAAACGTCATTATAAAGTTCAGTTAACACAAGAACCCAAGCCGGCCGATCATAGCAACGTCGTGTCTTTGCTGATTGGGTCCTTGAATGAATGAAAATTATCCGGAATTCCATCGAAAAATCATCTTGACTGATCAGGCCCATTTCCACCTCGGTGGCTATGTCAACAAGCAAAATTGTCGCATCGGCTCGGAAAACTCAAGAGTTATTGTTGAGAAGCCTCTCCATCCTCATCGTGTGACTGTTTGGTGCGGTTTATGGTCCCGCGGGGTCATTGGACCTTACTTTTCCGAAAATGAGGTTGGATCAACAGTTACGGTGAATGGATGGTATTGATCTGGACAACGTTTACTTTCAACAAGACGGCGCTACGTGCCACACAAGCAACGAAACCATTGCTCTTTTACGGGAAAAGTTTCCGGACCGTGTTATCTCTCCAAGAGGTGGTCACAATTGGCCACCGAGATCTTGTGATTTAACACCTTGCGAGTTCTTCCTTTGGGGCCAAGTGAAAGATAAGGTCTACGCCAAAAGCCCAGCGTCGATTCATGACCTCAAAGATAAAATTCGTGAGGCATCGGGCAGCCACTTTGCGATTTGGTTATGGAAAATTCATGAAAAGGATATGGTCCTGTAAGCGTGGTCGTGGTGGCCATTTGGCTGATGTTGTTTTTCATTATTAACGGTATACCTTCCTCTTTATTATGAAATAAACATCCGATCATTTATCTCAAAAAATTGCATTTCTCTTTGAATACCAAAATAACACCTCTTGTTAGAAAACCATGTATATTATTAAAATAATTTTTTAATAATAGTTTTAAGTTTTCTAGAAATATTATCTTGTTCTAACTATTGTTGAAAAATTATAAGTCGCAATAAATTCTGTTTAGCTTAATTGAATGGAATCAAATATTCCATATCGAGGGCTTTTATTCAAAAGTGGCTATGATGCATTTTCTCGAAAATGAGTTTTTGATGCCAAACTATTTTCAGATTTAGATGTCATCTGTGATATACATTTTCTAAAGCCATTTTTTTCAAAATTTTGGCTATCAACTCACACGTTAGTTTGAGACTGCATAAGTGGCTATGAACATAAAAATAATATAAATAAAATAGTTCAACCATGGAGCAGCATACAACCGAAGGTTATAATTCGCTTCATGGGGTCTGCTGACTTCATGGGGAATATTTGCGTCAGAAAAGTTTCAGAATTATGGATGAAGAAAGTTGAAATATAAGCAATTGCAGCCGTGAATTTTGTATTTTTCAACAATTGCAGCGATTTTAGCGACTGACTAATAAACAAACAAAAATGCAGCCGTATCCGTTGGCTAGATCGCGAGAAAGTAGCAAAAAAAACAAAAATTCTATCTTATTTATATATTTGGGCATTAATGGCTATGTACTTATTTCAACATTCATAGTGCTTATTTTTAAACATGCAAAAGTGGCTATGAACCATAAAACCGCGAATAAAAGGAAATTTCAAAAACTTTTTAATCATAACAATTACTAATCATCTTTAGATTAAACACTTAAAACAAGTAAGAAAACGTCAGTCGGCTAAACCGACTTATATATACCCTCACTCTCAGAGAACATATCTATGGAAATTATAATTACTTAAATTTTACATAGGGCTGCATGATTTGTGTGGAAGGTCCTAGAAGGTTCATGGCATTTGGTCCTAGCTTCAAAAGTTATAAAATAATTGCAAAAACATGATCAAATATCAAGTCATGGTGGATTCCATGCACTAGTATAGGAATTATGAAGGATTTAATATTACCTAGGATATAGACAATTGTGTGGGAGGTACAAGAAGGGGCGTGGCTAAACCGTAAATATTTTTTTGGTTTAAAGTGATTATAAAAACATTTTCAAATATCAAATTTCAAATGATTTTAACTACCCGAATGGAAGTTATATCGGTTTTATTTTAACCAAGGCTTATACCACTTTGTGTGGGAGGTACCAGAAGGGGTGTGGCATTATCGGTCATATTCCACATGAATGGAACATATATAAAAGCATTGCCAAATATTAAATTACATAGCATTCCGATCATCCTTATGGAAGTTATAACAGATTTAATTTTACGTAGGTTAGGGTGATTTGTGTGGGATGTACTAGAAGTGGCGTGGCAAAACCCGCCATACTAAGTACACTTAATGTGATTATAAAAATATAGCTGATTCCGAATTAAAGTTACATTAGTTTTAATTTAACATAGGAATATGGGTCATTTGTGTGGGAGGTACGTAAGGTAATGTAAGGTAAGCTTGGGAAAAATATTACCATGTGCAAAGTTTGAATTGATTCCTTAACTCCTTTCGAGAGTTATCGTGTACACCAGCCAGACGGACATGGCTCAAACAGCTTAAAAAGTCGTGAAACGGATTTGGTCCATATATACTTGGGGTCTTAAGTCACTCCTTCAATGCGTTACACTTTTTTCTGTCCCAAATGATATATACCCTCCTACTCTGTAGAGTGAGGGTATAATTAAGAAGAACATCAGTTTTTTTCGGTCTCCTAAAAAGTTATGTTTTTGTTCATAGCCACTTATAAAGGGTGTCCCAAGAAGAACGCAATTTTTAAATCTGGCAACATTCGAAGTGTCATTGTTTGACATTTGAACAATTGTTATTGTTTGTTAGTAGAAGGTACGAGGTTAGTAAAAATGGAGCGCTACACGAATGAACAACGCATTCTCATTGTGAAATTGTTTTACCAAAATGGTGAAAGTTTTGCGGCTACAGTTTGCAAATTGCGATCAATTTGGGGTCACAATAATGCTCCAAAAGAGTCAACTGTAAAGAGATTAATGGATAAATTTGCCGAAACTGGCTCTGTTAGTGATTTGCATCTTCATGCATACAAAGTTCAATTGACTCAGGAACTGAAGCCAACTGACCATGGACAGCGAAGGGAGTTCGTTAATTGGGTATTGGAGAGACAACATGAAAATGCTGATTTTGCCGATGAAATCATCTTCAGTGACGAGGCCCATTTTCATCTTGATGGCTTCGTCAATAGGCAGAATTGTCGCATTTGGGGTGCGGAAAATCCTCGAGTGATTCACGAGAAGCAAATGCATCCTCAACGTGTCACTGTGTGGTGTGGTTTTTGGGCTGGTGGAATTATTGGACCTTTTTTATGAAAATGAGGCAGGTCAAGCGCAAACAGTCAATGGTGTTCGGTATCGTGAAATGATAACCAGTTTTTTCTTGCCTAGAATTGAAGAAATGAATGTGGAGGGCATGTGGTTCCAACAAGACGGCGCCACATGTCAAACAGCCAGAGAAACAATTCAATTGCTGCATCAGTCATTTCCCGGTCGTGTTATTTCGCGTTTTGGAGATCAGAATTGGCCGCCTAGATCGTGCGATTTAACACCATTAGATTTTTTCTTTGGGGTTTTTTGAAGTCGATGGTTTACGCGAATAAGCCGACGACGACTCAAGCCTTAAAAGACGAAATTGGACGCTGCATTAATGAAATACCGCAGCATTCATGCAAAACGGTCATTGAAAATTTCATTAAAAGATCGCGTGCATGCCAGCAAAGCCGCGGCGGCGCCATCTGCACGATATATTGTTCCATACATAACCTCATTCTGTCTACTTTACGATATAATAAAGTTTCACGATTTTTTCTTAAATATCTGTGTTTTATTTAAAATTAAAAAATTGCGCTCTTCTTGGGACACCCTTTACTTCGATATACTTTGATACTTTCAAATCATTTACAATTTTGTCAATATTTACATAACTGTCTGCCCTTGTAAATCTATAACACTTTAAAATATTCTCCCACATTGACATAAATTGCACATTTGAAAACATCCATGATATTGTTATTGGCATTTTGTATCATTTCTCTTCTATTCAAATGAAAATTTATACTGTAAGAAAAAGCACAGTTAAAGTGTCTTGAACTATTCCGTTATATCCATCCATTTGATTGTGAAAATTAATATTGTACACATCGGCACCTAGAGCTCAACAACATTCATTAATAAAACACGCATTCTCGAAACAACTACATGCAAAATAATAGATGAAACAAAGAATCTTATTCGATACTTTGCGATTTGAACCCCAATCACCGCATATTATCGAATTTTCAATATTGTCATTGCTTGACATATATTGGTTCAATATAGACGACAGCAGTCAGAAGTGACAAATTCCCGAATAATTTATCGGAAAAGGAAACCAAAAAGGATATGAAAGGCTATATTACAAAATTCAGGAAATGAAACAATCCAATAAAATCGATTTTGTATCGCACATTAAGTAAGTCTGTATGTATATATGTGTGTAATACAGCGGGTGTCTGTCATACAGATACAATCATAGATACATCCATAAGAAATCCAGTCTCAAGGACAATAACCACACACATTTGTTTCTTTTAAATACCACCAAATGGCACAGAACATGCGTGCTTTGGGCCGTTTACACGATAGTATCGACAGCATTTTAAAATATGTATGATGAGAAGAATTCAGTCGATAAATCGGCCTTGGTTATAACCGGTAGTTGAGTATAATTTAGCTTTCACCAATACCAAGGAAGGCGGAGCGTATAAACACCCATAAGTTTGCTACAACCAAATGATCGCACTGCCAAAAAGTAATCGAGCAGGTATACAGGTCTGCGGAGATTCAAAATATGAGTCGAGTTAACATGATAGTAAATTACAATAATCGTCGATATCGCTTCGAAATAAAAACTCTACAAAAGCCCTACGGGAAAATGAACGGTCCCAGGACCAGTCCCTGGTGGGTAAGGACCGGTCCTGGTTCTAACCCTAATATATGAAGGAGATCGGTCCCTTTAACATGGGTTTGTCATTGGAGGGGGTGAATTGACCCACTGTGGTATGTCGTGGACAAGACCTGGGATCGGTCTCAAAGGACATGACTTGGACCATTATAGGGTCGCTATTCTGTTGCAATCAAAAAGTATTAATTTGTTGGACAGTGTAATTAACAAGTTTTCGTCCCTAATGTAGAACAAAATCGTATAATGTGAATGGCGCTCTCGGTGTACCAACGAATACACTGGTATATGTTAAGTTGTTTTGTGACCTTCTTTTAGTTTCAAAGTCAAACAACTTATTAATCTATGATGAGACTCCATGGTAGGGATAAATCGCTTCACATATTCCATGAACAAATATACTTGTATCAAATCTTAGAATGGTCATTTATTAAAAAGTCAAGGTCATGTTCGTAAGAATAACAGCTTCGACTAGAGTGGCTGTAGAGCATGATACCATACACAACCAAACATATTTTCCCCCAACGAGGGAAGTGCTGCCATTCACAGTTAACAGGGCGAGGAAGGACTATTTGATTTTTTTTCTTCTTTTCTTACTTTTATCGGGTATCAGAATGTCCTTAGATTTGGTTTGAATACGAAATCGAATCAATTATTTGTTGATAGCTTTGATTTTGATTTCTCTGTTCTTGCATTTACTGAAACTTGGTTAAAAGAGTTGGTTTTAGATTCTGAGATTTTTTGTAGTAGATTTATTATCTTCAGGAAGGATTGGTAGCGGTGTACTTATTGCTGTTACTAATTCTTTCCCATCGTTTGAATTATTGAATTTATCGGAGTTCTTATTAATTTAAGGCGCAATAGATTGTTCATTACTTGCTCTTATATTTCTTCATCGTCTGAATTACGTGTCTATGAAAGTCACTTGGCCGCAATTGGTAAGATTGTTTCAATGTCAGGTGACTTAGACCGTACATTAATCTTAGGGGATTTTAATTTACCTTCCGTATCTTGGCTTGCCTTGCCGGACACGGAGGCTTTAACCGCACTGCCTTCATCGTTTGATACGGATGATTCTGCCTCGAATATAGTCAGGCTTTTTGCTGACGTTAATTTATTCCAGATTAATTACGTGAAGAATATAAGTGAAAGACAACTTGACCTAGCATTTGTTAATGATCCTCATTACTTTTAGATCAATAGGGTTCTCCCCATATTTCTCCCAGAAGACAATTACCATCCTACCTTAGGTTTATCGATGTTGTTCTCCAATGAATCTCATTCTTCTACCTTTCATGATGATCTCACCGTTTTCTGTTACAGAAGGACAAATTTTATACTACTTAACTCTCTTCTCTGTGAAATTCTGCCTATAGTTGTAGCCACTATGCGGATATTGACGATGTTGTGGATAAATTTTATCAAATTCTTAGGGACTTCCTGTCACAATCTGTACCGAAAATTGTATACTACTTAACTCTCTTCTCTGTGAAGCTGATTGGAATTCTGCCTGTAGTTGCAGCCATGTAGCGGATATTGACGATGTTGTGGATAAATATTATCAAATTCTTCTATTCTTAAGAAGTGTAAGAAATCTGGATTAAATTCAGATTATGGGAGATACTCTATTGATAGGTCGACATATAACGTCGAATCTCAAAGATGTTATAGACTATATTTGGAAAAGGTGAAGAATGATTTTCGAGATAACCCTAGAGCTTTTTACGATTTTGTTAATTTGAAACGTAAATTCACATCTAAACCAACTAGGATTAGAATGGATGGCTTAGAATATTGTGAGGACCAGGCTATTGCTGATTGTTTTGCGACCACATATTCTAATAGATCGATATCGATATCGACAGTACTTATCCCTATGATATGCCTGCTTTGAGTCAATTAGAAATACCAATTATTGACTTGCCTTGGTCTTATCCAGATTGAATGATCTAGTTGAGATTTGGATATTTCCCTTCGGCTTGGAGGCAGTCATTCATTGATCCCCTCCATAAATCTGGCAGTCTAATTGACGTATCGAATTATAGAGGGATAGCTAAATTAAGTGTTATCCCTAAGCTTTTTGAGGAACTAGTAACTATGGTTCTTCTATTTTGAGTCCCAGCCAACATGGGCTTCGTACGGGCTTATCGACCACGACGAATTTGACTCAGATTACCTCTCACGTTATTGATGAGTTTGTTCTGGGTAATCAGACAGACGTCATCTACACGGATTTTAGCAAGGCGTTTGATAAAGTCAAGCACGAGCTTTTGTTATATAAATTAGATAGAATTGGTTTTAGCTGTAATTTTTTGAAATTTATATCTTCTTATCTGAATAATCGTTCGCAAATTGTCAATTTAAATTCATTGGACCACATCATAGATTTCGGTGTGGGAGTCGATACAATAAAGTCAAGGATTCTCTCGTATTTGAATTTTAGTGTTCTGTTTAGTATTATTAAATGTAATGTATTGTGTCTAACCTTTATTGTAGTTTGTAAGGTAATATTGTTTTTGTTAGATTTTGGACGGCTGAAGATATTTAATCTGTAGCCGGTATTCCACCCTCTACTGCTTGTCCGCCCAGTTCGGACTGTGGTGTGTACGTTGTCCCTACGTTATTGGGATGGGGCCCTCTCGGTCTGAAGGGGCAGGAGAGGCATTGGGACCGTTCGAAAAAAAAGAAATGGTATTTCTCTAATTGTTTTAGATCATGAATGCAATAACTGCCCAACTTACTTTCCATACTACTGGCGGTGTATTGGATACCGTAGTGGATGTTATGCAAAATAAGGAAAAACAGTTCATTGACAGCAAAGAAATCACAAAAAATTAACGGAAAACATTCTACTTATAAACACATGTTCAGAAGATGCATATGATGTGCTTTATATTGTTTACTTACGATTTTGTCCCGAGGATGCAACAATTTTTTTAATTTGGGTGCCTTAAGGCACTACTTGACGCTCCCGTGAGAGACCCGTAAACCTGGGTCTCCAAAACCGTAACTGGATTACCGGTTTTGCCGTCGGCCATACTGGCGTTTTGCGTAGGTTAACCGTGTTTTTCTTAATATGTGAAAACTGCCTCCCAACATAACTTTCTTTGAATAAATTCATGTTTTACGTTTACGTTTTATTTAGTCAATTATTTCCAGACGACAAATAATATAATTTTTAGTTGATTGAATTACTATTTTTTGTCGAAAATATAGATGAACCTTAGTTTATATTCGATTACTTTGTAGTCGGAAACCGATTCATTGTAACACCAGCAATAATGTATCAATTGAAAATACCGGAATTGCCATATACAAATAAATAATTAGAGAAAAACGTACAATAACTAATATACTTTTAATGTAAGTTTTTGCATATGAAGTTCTAATAATGGATTATAAAGAGTGATTTTTTTGAGGTTAGGATTTTCATGCATTAGTATTTGACAGATCACGTGGGATTTCAGACATGGTGTCAAAGAGAAAGATGCTCAGTATGCTTTGACATTTCATCATGAATCGTCTTACAAACGAACAACGCTTGCAAATTATTGAATTTTATTATCAAAATGCGTGCTCTGTTAAGAAAGTTCATTGCGCGCTTCCATTTTATGGTCAGTTTAATCGACCCACTGAAGCGGCTATTCGGGCTATTGTGACTAAATTTCGCACCAAATTTACATTGTTGGACATTAAACCACCAACACGCTTACGTAGAGTGCGAACTGAAGAAAATATCGCAGCTGTATCGGCCAGTGTTAATGATGACCACCAATTTTCGATTCGTCGCCGTTCGCACCAATTGGGTCTCTGTTACTCAAAAACGTGGAAATGCCAAAATTGGACTAAGCGGATGGACCACCTAAGACGCAGCCGCGGTCAACATTTAAATGAAATTATCTTCAAAAAGTAAATGTCATGGACCAATCTAACGTTTCAAATAAAGAACCGATGAGATTTTGCAAATTTTATGCGTTTATTTTAAAAAAAAAGTTATCAAGCTCTTAAAAAATCACCCTTTAGTACAAAAAGTGTCTAATAACTAGTTTCAACTTAAAAGCCAAAATAATTATTTTTTGCATACAACCGTTAGAAGCCTAAATATTCTATTCAAAAACAATTAAGTAGCAACATTTAAACTATCGACGTTAATGGAGCTCAATATCGGATATGATATAGAATTTCTTCACATATACAGGGTTTTCCAACAAGTGGTGTTATTTTGGTATTCAAAGAAAAATGCCATCTTTTGAGATAAATGATCGGATGTTTATTTCATAATATGCCGTTAATAATGCAAATTTCCATAACCAAATCGCAAAGTGGCTGCCCTATGTCCTCGATAGCTCACGAATTCTATCTTTGAGGTCCTGAATCGACGCCGGGACGACCTTATCTTTCACTTGGACCCAAAGGAAGAAGTCGCAAGGTGTTAAATCACAAGATCTCGGTGGCCAATTGTGATCACCTATTCGAGAGATTTTTCGACGCTTTACAAAATGAGATTAAAATTGTACCAAACAAGGTACTACAGATAGAATTAGAAAATGCGGTAAAAATCCTGTCAAAAAGGATAAAAATGATTTTGTTTAAAACATCTATCAAATACCATCATTTCGCGTTAATAGCTTTTTGATCCCCCAGTTATCAGTCCAATATAGGATAAATAAATGCTGCAAAGTCAAAAATTGTGAAAAGTATCTTTAGAAAAACCCGCGTAACTTTTATTATATTGAGAATACCAAATATTTCTTTGGCGTGTGATTGCTGACTTCATGGGCAATATTTGTGTAAGAAAGAAGTTTCAGAATTATGGATGAAGAAAGTTAGAATACCGTGATTTTTGGATTTTTCAACAATTGCAGCGATTTTCGCGACTGACTACATATATGTTACAAGCGACATCGATTCTTAATAAACAAACAACAATTCAGCCCGATCCGTTGGCTAGATCGCGAGAAAATCAAAAAATAATAATGTCATGTATGAAAATCATTTTAGCCACATTTCTCGCGAAAATTAACATTTTCCAAAAAAAATATCCAATTTGTATTTTCTGTTTACCGTGCCCTACCGCAATATACACTTTTTGTAAAAAATTGGAAAATGGATAAAAAAGGTACCAATCTGAAGGATGAAGCTAGAATCTTTAAATACGCGGTGTACATCACAGAAAATGCGTATTCTATACAACATTGCCAAGATTTCATGAAAAACGTTATCGAGTTTAAAACAAATCTTATTTATATATTTGGACATTAATGGATATGTGCTCATTTCAACATTCAATTTTAAACATGCACAAGTGGCAATGAACCATAAAATCGCGAATAATAGGACATTTCGAAAACTTTTTAATCGTAGCAATTAGATTAAACTGTAGAAGAATGATTAATAATTACTCTTAAAATTAAGGAGAAAATAAGTTTTTTCACTCTCCTGAAAAGTTATCCGCCTGACCCACTATGTCGAAAGTAAATCTATGCGAACGAAAGCCAGTCACTCACTTTCGCATCAAAATGCGACCCACTATCTTCTGACTTTTCATTCGCATAGCCTTACGTGTTGTGAGTGAATGAAAATGTTACCAGATCAACAATTCCATAAAAACCGCAAATTTGCCAAGAAAAAAACGTTAAATATCCAAATTCTAGCATATACAAAAAATTGACACAACTTTTTCTCAGCTGAAATACATAACTGAAAACAAAATTCGAAAAAATAATGTAAACAATCAATATTTAGGGGTGGCTTTTGTGTGTTGTGGGAAAATAAAATTTTTTCCATCGTGCACATTTTTTTAGAGAAATTTTAAGTTTGAATTCTCCGTAGGCAGTTACTGGACATCTCTAATGTTCTTTAGATGGCCAGAATATACTGATTACACATGTAAATGCATACGTACATTAGGATGGTTCACGAAAATAAATTACAACGGTCACCCCCCACAAATGAAGATTGGACTGTTTAATGTGATGATCTGCAAAATATTTCGTCATTGGGTCAAGCCATATGTGAGCTGAACGCTCCTGAAAACACATCTAAAAATCATGTTTTCCCGTGTATTTATTTATGTTGCATTTTTGTCCAATTTTTTTTTCTGAATTAATAGACCTCGGCACTTTAAATATAAATTCTGATTCTTGTCTTAGAGTAACTTTTTGGTCGAATTATTGGACGTTTATATTGTTTTTCCATTTGTATGGCCAGCGACCCAACCTAATGTAAGTTCTGTTACAGATTTATAGGGAATTTTCGGGTGATATTTTCCTCATGTTGATGGACGAGTTGCGGGACACCGACGTTTTCAAAAATACATCGACCGGGAAAAACGAAACGCTTGGGTTTTAGGAGGTAGGAACCACAAACTAAAACCATTCCTGAAAACCCCCTTTAGTAATACGAGGAACGTAATTGAAAGTCCCTACAACAACACTCCGGAGCAACGAATTTCGGATTTCGTGAAAGATCGAACGAGATTATCTCGAACGATCGTGGTCCAACGATTGTTCATAGCCACTTATGAATATAAGCCCTCGATGTATATAAATTAATCTGCGTTTGTAAGTTTGTTTGTTTTTTGTTCTTTATAGCAGCCTAAACTACTGGACCGAACTTTTCACAGCATTTTTATGCTAATCCGATGGTGAAAATATGCTAAAGAGTGATTTTTTTGAGTTTAGGATTTTCATGCATTAGTATTTGACAGATCACGTGGGATTTCAGACATGGTGTCAAAGAGAAAGATGCTCAGTATGCTTTGACATTTCATCATGAATCGTCTTACAAACGAACAACGCTTGCAAATTATTGAATTTTATTATCAAAATGCGTGCTCTGTTAAGAAAGTTCATTGCGCGCTTCCATTTTATGGTCAGTTTAATCGACCCACTGAAGCGGCTATTCGGGCTATTGTGACTAAATTTCGCACCAAATTTACATTGTTGGACATTAAACCACCAACACGCTTACGTAGAGTGCGAACTGAAGAAAATATCGCAGCTGTATCGGCCAGTGTTAATGATGACCACCAATTTTCGATTCGTCGCCGTTCGCACCAATTGGGTCTCTGTTACTCAAAAACGTGGAAATGCCAAAATTGGACTAAGCGGATGGACCACCTAAGACGCAGCCGCGGTCAACATTTAAATGAAATTATCTTCAAAAAGTAAATGTCATGGACCAATCTAACGTTTCAAATAAAGAACCGATGAGATTTTGCAAATTTTATGCGTTTTTTTTTAAAAAAGTTATCAAGCTCTTAAAAAATCACCCTTTATATATATTTTTGTTGTGCAAACACAAATTGTGCATTTATTCGTTTTTTATAAATTAGCATATTCGGAGTACTGTTGCAGCTAGAACCTTGAATTTTTGTGAAAGTGCATTAATTGTTATTCTGCAGAGTTAAGCCAAAAATGGGCGGTATTGCAAAAGTGGGCGTGGGGCGAATATCGAATATAGCCACCTAGAGTGCTAAAATGTTGTGTGATTAGATCCAGTGTAAATAGTTGTGAAAATATGGGCGAAATTAAAACCTATTTTAGAGTATATTCGACACCGATATGGGCGGAAAGTGGCCGTGACCCTTCACATACAAAGAGAAAACCCTGCTTTACAGTATATTCGACACCGATACTCCTAAATTGTGTGAGTTAATTTAGTTGTAACCTGCTTAGGCAATATGGGCGGGATGTGAAAGATGGGGCAATTATGATTTACATTTTCGTAATTTCTTCTTACGAATGAAGTTTTGGTAATGGAAATAGAGAGAATCACACTCAACCAAAAATCTATTTGATTTTTGCCATTTCTTCCCTATTCGCCGTAAACTAACGTTCTGTTCTTCAGTCCGTAACAGTTCACTATACTAAATCCACGAAGTTTCTCCATCTCAAACTTCAAAATTTAGCAGTTACATGGAGATTTTTATTATTACAGTGCGACCTCGATTAACACAATAATAGAAACTTAGGCAGTTGCTAAAACCGCAATAACCGAGTCAGACAAAGTTTGTAAGTAAAATGTGCAAGCTCCTAATAGAATAGAATGTAATAATTTAACATTTCCAAATCAAAATAAAAGCAAAATGTATTACGTTGAGCTAAAGTAAGGTAAATGTGAAATGTGGCCAGAATTATAAATCGACAAATTTTCATAACTAGGTGTTGCTTTAATAGAGGAGTTGAGTTTTTGGAGGGTTGCACTAATCGAGGTTGTATGTACTAATAAAACCACCACAGGGCAACTATGTACATACACAAACAAACAAAACTTAGCATTCACTTTCTTTGTTTGTACGTTCAACAAGTTACCTCGTTCGCTTGTTTGTTAACTTAAAAGTAAAAGTGGTATTCAAATACCACTAGACTTGTTATTTTTAAAAGGAATTACAAGTAATTTTACTTGGACATGGATATGCTGAAACAGCTCGGCAACCAGTAGAGTTTATGCCAGGTTGCCTTTTTCACAAATGTGCAACAAAAACATCGAGGCATCTCAACGATGTATTTTTATACCCTACACCTCCAGGATGGGGGTATACTAACTTAACACCTTGAAATATCGACCTGCGACCCTATAAAGTATATATATTCTTGATCGTCATAAAATTCTAAGACGATCTAGCCATGTCCGTCCGTCTGTCCGTCTGTTGAACGACAACAGCTAGAAACACGAAATTCGGTGTGTACATTCCTCTAATTGAGTAGATAAATAATATAAAAGTATTTTTTCCAAATTCGTACTTTTAAGGGGTAAAATAGGAATAGAGGGATAAAAATGGTACCAACCAAACGGCTGTACCTAGCATAATGAAATTCGGTGTATACATTCCTCTGATTGCATAGATAAGTAAAATACACGGATTTTTCAAAATTTGTACTTTTTGGGGTTAAAATGAAAAAAGGGGATAAAAATAGTACCAATCAAATGACCGCAGCTAGAGTCATGAAATTCGGAGTATACATTCCTCTGACTGCGAAGACACGGAAAATAGACGAATTTTTCGAAATTAGTACTTTCAAGGGATACAATGGTACAGAGGGGTAAAAATAGTACCAACTAAACGATTACAACTAGAATGATAAAATTCTAATTGCGTAGAAACGTCAAGGGGGTAAAAATGGTAAATGGAATCATGGAATTCGGTGTATACATTCCTCTGACTGCAGACACGCTAAATATTTTTTTTTCCAAATTCGTACTTTTTCTTTTACGGCAAAAATTGGTTGAATCATGAAGTTAGGTTATTTTGCACTATGTACGTCTGATAATGTTTTTTAAAATTTGTACTTTTGAAATTCAAATAGAATGGAAATACAACCAACTGTAGCACCCACTATCTACCAATATTTATGGCTTTTCAAAATATAAATAGAAGAATAATTATTTTTTGAATTGACGTATTGGTAGCCTTGCCTTATAAGCGTGGTTTGAAATAATTAAAATATTATATTTATTTATAAAATTAATTTTTCAATATTTGTATTTGTTTTGGTTTGGCTATATTTAATATTTAAAATTATATTTTCCTGTAATATTACTGCACTTCTACGAAAACCGACAACCTCTGTGGAATGCAATCCATGGTGGAGGGTATATAAAGATCGGCCCGGCCGAACTTAACGCCGTTTTTACTTGTTTTTCTTTGCAACATCGGACATAGCCTTAGATAAGCAAATGACTGTTGCCAGAACTCCGGCTTTGTGACAAAAAGAAAACGTTAGAGCTGTTTTTTAAATGCGTTTGCCAATCGTGGATGCCTCAAGAGGACGAGCGGCAGAATTCACGAAAATCGCAGATTCTGTTGTGAATACTATTTACACGAGAACAAGTTTGCGAATTTCGAAACCAGACATCAACGAGTGACCTTCAAACAGCTTTAGTGGAATTTGGTAATAAATTCGCTACTCGCTCTCATTCTCTGTATCCCAAACATCCAAGTCCTCCACGAAAGGTCAAATATTTCGCCTTCAAGTTAGGGTAATGCTGATGTTACGATTTTGTTATTTATAAATCTTTTACATTTTACATCTTTTTCGGCGATAGAATGTTAGCTATTAGAAAATAAAAGCAAAAGAAGTTTTCGGATTTTTTTTAAATTTTATGAATTGTAAAGATTTGTTTCTGATTTTTGAAGACTGTCCCTAAACCACTGTTTCTACGTTAAAGTGAAATTATCAACATTTGTAGCAATTAAGAGCACCTTTAAGGTGTTATCGGGCTTATATTTCGAAAATGAGAAGATAAATGTTAAATGTGCCTTCAGCAAAAAGCGGCATTTTAGTATTAAAATGCATCAGAAAGTATTACACATAGGCCTTCCACGAAATCGCTGCTGCATAGTGTAATCGATGGAATCCCAGTACACAAACAACACGACATAAGTTAAGTTACGACGAATTGATGAAATAGAAATGGTTAGTTTCTATACAACAAAAACTGCTCATCTTCAACTAGCTGTTGAAAGCAGTACTTATGGTGCACAAATATGAAATTGCACCATAGAAATTTAATATTATATTTTTGTATGATAAATTTCGAAATGAAGTACTGTCAATGCACCCAGATATATACGCAACAAAGATCTACGAGTTGATAGGGGTTGTAATAGAATTCCATAAGATAGCAAAAAACGCTAAGCATTTCTAATGGTGTACTAAACGTAAACAACTTCAATTGGAATTTTCCCAATTTTAATTGGAAATTGTTTTGGGCCGATTATTTTTCAGGGTGTTTCTATTTGCGTTTATGGATAGAAATAATTCTGATAACCAAGTGGCTCCATTTTCATTCTATTTCTACGGGGGCCTGATGACACTACTGCCCGAAAAATGGACTCGATCCATCCACCAGTTTGGTGAGAGTAAGGTTGTTGCTCTAGATATCTCCATGGCCTTCGATAGATTTTGGCACGGCGCACTCACATCAAAGATCATTGCCTTTGGAGATGGAGTTGGTATTGACTTCTCTCGACTTATATCGAGCTTCCTCAGAGATCGCACTATACGAGTTGTTCTATATGGGTTCTCATCCGACGAGCATAGGTTAACCGCAAGAGTACCACAGGGCTCTGTCCTTCCCCCTCCCTTTTTCTTATTTTCATCGACGACCTCTTGGATCGAACTTCGAATCGAATCTACTCATTCGCGGATGACAGCAACCTCTGTCATTCATACTCACTCGATATTAGACCAAGTCGTCAAGAAATGACGATAGAAGGGGATTGATGGATGAGTCACTGGCCATTTCCGAATGGGGTCAAATGAATAGAATAGATTTTAATGCACGTAAGACTCAGTGCTCCTTGTTGTCTCAGAAGCGATTCACTGATCCAATGGTGTCGTCGATTTCAATGGACGGTGTAGATGTTAATCTATCTCTTGATATTGTAGGCATGAAGATACATTGAGATGTTCGTTGGACAAAACATGTATTAGATGTGTCGAAAGAAGGATTCAAGTGTATAGGCTTTTTAAAGCGGTGTAAGAAATACTTCACTCCCTCTGATCTTCTCAATACCTACATTACATTCATCAGACCAAAGATGGAATTAAACTTCCACATATGGTCAGGTGCTCCAGGATCTTCCCTCCTGGAGATCGTGCCCAGAGGAGGGCGATGGTGTTGATAGGTGACGGTAGGTTATTCAATTCTATTGTTTTCCTTGAACACCGTCGTAATAAGGATTGGGTGTCCCGGTTCTTTCGATATTTTCATGGTGTTTGTTCTTTGGATATTCGAGTTCTTATATCGTCAGTGAGAACGTTCGTTAGAGATGCGCGACTTTCCAGGAACTCTCACCCATTTGTTGTCGATTGGACAACCGGCCGCACTACACATTACAGAATGAATTCGTTCTTCGCCCGTACTATCCGTATGTGGAATCGACTTTCGGCAAATATCTTTCCCGCCAATTACGATATTCAGAAATGTCAACAGACACTACCCCCTCTTTCCTCCTTCCAATACATTTTTTCCTTTCGCCAACGCAATTCACTGCATTTATAGGGACA